>CAWVNT010000239.1:0-26520 GCA_963930775.1 Cliona cf. orientalis
CACCAATAAAATTTTTTGTTGTTGTAACTTCCTTAATAATCATCCGATTTTCAATCCATTTTCACCATTGGAATCGTCTCAGTTTCCTCTATCTAAGTGACAGCCTCACACCCACTTTAATGCAGTCTAAAACCTAGTATTTAGCTTTTTAAGTTATAAAAGTTCTACACTAGGGTATAGAGTGTGTAAAGGTGGGCATGAGGGAAGTGATTTGAATAGAAGAGACTGAGACGATTCCAATGGTGCAAGCAGATTGCAAATCGGACCATTATTAAGGAAGTTATGAGCAAAAGTTACAGGTTTCATAGGTCCCCACCATGGGCCCAAAATTTCAGGGGAAAAAAGGCTCAATCAACCACTAAGGCAGCTCTAACGAGCCACCAATAAAATTTTTTGTTGTTGTAACTTCCTTAATAATCATCCGATTTTCAATCTGTTTGCACCATTGGAATCATCTCAGTTTCCTCTATCTAAGTGACAGCCTCACACCCACTTTATTGCAGTCTAAAACCTAGTATTTAGCTTTTTAAAACATAAAAGTTCTACACTAGGGTATAGAGTGTGTAAAGGTGGGCATGAGGGAAGTGATTTGAATAGAGGAGACTGAGACGATTCCAGCGGTGCAAGCAGATTGCAAATCGGACCATTATTAAGGAAGTTATGAGCAAAAGTTACAGGCTTCATAGGTTCCCACCATGGGCCCAAAATTTCAGGGGAAAAAAGGCTCAATCAACCACTAAGGCAGCTCTAACGAGCCACCAATAAAATTTTTTGTTGTTGTAACTTCCTTAATAATCATCCGATTTTCAATCTGTTTTCACCATTGGAATCGTCTCAGTTTCCTCTATCTAAGTGACAGCCTCACACCCACTTTAATGCAGTCTAAAACCTAGTATTTAGCTTTTTAAGTCATAAAAGTTCTACACTAGGGTATAGAGTGTGTAAAGGTGGGCATGAGGGAAGTGATTTGAATAGAGGAGACTGAGACAATTCCAATGGTGCAAGCAGATTGCAAATCGGACCATTATTAAGGAAGTTATGAGCAAAAGTTACAGGCTTCATAGGTCCCCACCACGGGCCCAAAATTTCAGGGGAAAAAAGGCTCAATGAACCTCTAAGGGAGCTCTAATGAGCCACCAATAAAAATTTTTTGTTGTTGTAACTTCCTTAATAATCATCCGATTTTCAATCTGTTTTCACCATTGGAATCGTCTCAGTTTCCTCTATCTAAGTGACAGCCTCACACCCACTTTAATGCAGTCTAAAACCTAGTATTTAGTTTTTTAAGTCATAAAAGTTCTACACTAGGGTATAGAGTGTGTACAGTTGGGCATGAGGGAAGGGATTTGAATAGAGGAGACTGAGACGATTCCAGTGGTGCAAGCAGATTGCAAATCGCACCATTATTAAGGAAGTTATGAGCAAAAGTTACAGGCTTCATAGGTCCCCACCATGGGCCCAAAATTTCAGGGGAAAAAAGGCTCAATCAACCACTAAGGCAGCTCTAACGAGCCACCAATAAAATTTTTTGTTGTTGTAACTTCCTTAATAATCATCCGATTTTCAATCCATTTTCACCATTGGAATCGTCTCAGTTTCCTCTATCTAAGTGACAGCCTCACACCCACTTTAATGCAGTCTAAAACCTAGTATTTAGCTTTTTAAGTTATAAAAGTTCTACACTAGGGTATAGAGTGTGTAAAGGTGGGCATGAGGGAAGTGATTTGAATAGAAGAGACTGAGACGATTCCAATGGTGCAAGCAGATTGCAAATCGGACCATTATTAAGGAAGTTATGAGCAAAAGTTACAGGTTTCATAGGTCCCCACCATGGGCCCAAAATTTCAGGGGAAAAAAGGCTCAATCAACCACTAAGGCAGCTCTAACGAGCCACCAATAAAATTTTTTGTTGTTGTAACTTCCTTAATAATCATCCGATTTTCAATCTGTTTGCACCATTGGAATCATCTCAGTTTCCTCTATCTAAGTGACAGCCTCACACCCACTTTATTGCAGTCTAAAACCTAGTATTTAGCTTTTTAAAACATAAAAGTTCTACACTAGGGTATAGAGTGTGTAAAGGTGGGCATGAGGGAAGTGATTTGAATAGAGGAGACTGAGACGATTCCAGCGGTGCAAGCAGATTGCAAATCGGACCATTATTAAGGAAGTTATGAGCAAAAGTTACAGGCTTCATAGGTTCCCACCATGGGCCCAAAATTTCAGGGGAAAAAAGGCTCAATCAACCACTAAGGCAGCTCTAACGAGCCACCAATAAAATTTTTTGTTGTTGTAACTTCCTTAATAATCATCCGATTTTCAATCTGTTTTCACCATTGGAATCGTCTCAGTTTCCTCTATCTGAGTGACAGCCTCACACCCACTTTAATGCAGTCTAAAACCTAGTATTTAGCTTTTTAAAACATAAAAGTTCTACACTAGGGTATAGAGTGTGTAAAGGTGGGCATGAGGGAAGTGATTTGAATAGAGGAGACTGAGACAATTCCAATGGTGCAAGCAGATTGCAAATCGGACCATTATTAAGGAAGTTATGAGCAAAAGTTACAGGCTTCATAGGTCCCCACCACGGGCCCAAAATTTCAGGGGAAAAAAGGCTCAATGAACCTCTAAGGGAGCTCTAATGAGCCACCAATAAAAATTTTTTGTTGTAACTTCCTTAATAATCATCCGATTTTCAATCCATTTTCACCATTGGAATCGTCTCAGTTTCCTCTATCTAAGTGACAGCCTCACACCCACTTTAATGCAGTCTAAAACCTAGTATTTAGCTTTTTAAGTTATAAAAGTTCTACACTAGGGTATAGAGTGTGTAAAGGTGGGCATGAGGGAAGTGATTTGAATAGAGGAGACTGAGACGATTCCAATGGTGCAAGCAGATTGCAAATCGGACCATTATTAAGGAAGTTATGAGCAAAAGTTACAGGCTTCATAGGTCCCCACCATGGGCCCAAAATTTCAGGGGAAAAAAGGCTCAATCAACCACTAAGGCAGCTCTAACGAGCCGCCAATAAAATTTTTTGTTGTTGTAACTTCCTTAATAATCATCCGATTTTCAATCTGTTTTCACCATTGGAATCATCTCAGTTTCCTCTATCTAAGTGACAGCCTCACACCCACTTTATTGCAGTCTAAAACCTAGTATTTAGCTTTTTAAAACATAAAAGTTCTACACTAGGGTATAGAGTGTGTAAAGGTGGGCATGAGGGAAGTGATTTGAATAGAGGAGACTGAGACGATTCCAGCGGTGCAAGCAGATTGCAAATTGGACCATTATTAAGGAAGTTATGAGCAAAAGTTACAGGCTTCGTAGGTTCCCACCATGGGCCCAAAATTTCAGGGGAAAAAAGGCTCAATCAACCACTAAGGCAGCTCTAACGAGCCACCAATAAAATTTTTTTTTGTTGTAACTTCCTTAATAATCATCCGATTTTCAATCCGTTTTCACCATTGGAATCGTCTCAGTTTCCTCTATCTAAGTGACAGCCTCACACCCACTTTAATGCAGTCTAAAACCTAGTATTTAGCTTTTTAAGTCATAAAAGTTCTACACTAGGGTATAGAGTGTGTAAAGGTGGGCATGAGGGAAGTGATTTGAATAGAGGAGACTGAGACGATTCCAGCGGTGCAAGCAGATTGCAAATCGGACCATTATTAAGGAAGTTATGAGCAAAAGTTACAGGCTTCACAGGCTTCATTGTTGTAACTTCCTTAATAATCATGCGATTTTCAATCCATTTTCACCATTGGAATCGTCTCAGTTTCCTCTATCTAAGTGACAGCCTCACACCCACTTTAATGCAGTCTAAAACCTAGTATTTAGCTTTTTAAGTCATAAAAGTTCTACACTAGGGTACAGAGTGTGTAAAGGTGGGCATGAGGGAAGGGATTTGAATAGAGGAGACTGAGACGATTCCAATAGTGCAAGCAGATTGCAAATCGGACCATTATTAAGGAAGTTATGAGCAAAAGTTACAGGCTTCATAGGTCCCCACCACGGGCCCAAAATTTCAGGGGAAAAAAGGCTCAATGAACCTCTAAGGGAGCTCTAATGAGCCACCAATAAAAATTTTTTGTTGTTGTAACTTCCTTAATAATCATCCGATTTTCAATCTGTTTTCACCATTGGAATCGTCTCAGTTTCCTCTATCTAAGTGACAGCCTCACACCCACTTTAATGCAGTCTAAAACCTAGTATTTAGTTTTTTAAGTCATAAAAGTTCTACACTAGGGTGTAGAGTGTGTACAGTTGGGCATGAGGGAAGTGATTTGAATAGAGGAGACTGAGACGATTCCAGCGGTGCAAGCAGATTGCAAATCGCACCATTATTAAGGAAGTTATGAGCAAAAGTTACAGGCTTCATAGGTCCCCACCATGGGCCCAAAATTTCAGGGGAAAAAAGGCTCAATCAACCACTAAGGCAGCTCTAACGAGCCACCAATAAAATTTTTTTTGTTGTAACTTCCTTAATAATCATCCGATTTTCAATCCATTTTCACCATTGGAATCGTCTCAGTTTCCTCTATCTAAGTGACAGCCTCACACCCACTTTAATGCAGTCTAAAACCTAGTATTTAGCTTTTTAAGTTATAAAAGTTCTACACTAGGGTATAGAGTGTGTAAAGGTGGGCATGAGGGAAGTGATTTGAATAGAAGAGACTGAGACGATTCCAATGGTGCAAGCAGATTGCAAATCGGACCATTATTAAGGAAGTTATGAGCAAAAGTTACAGGTTTCATAGGTCCCCACCATGGGCCCAAAATTTCAGGGGAAAAAAGGCTCAATCAACCACTAAGGCAGCTCTAACGAGCCACCAATAAAATTTTTTGTTGTTGTAACTTCCTTAATAATCATCCGATTTTCAATCTGTTTGCACCATTGGAATCATCTCAGTTTCCTCTATCTAAGTGACAGCCTCACACCCACTTTATTGCAGTCTAAAACCTAGTATTTAGCTTCTTAAAACATAAAAGTTCTACACTAGGGTATAGAGTGTGTAAAGGTGGGCATGAGGGAAGTGATTTGAATAGAGGAGACTGAGACGATTCCAGCGGTGCAAGCAGATTGCAAATCGGACCATTATTAAGGAAGTTATGAGCAAAAGTTACAGGCTTCATAGGTTCCCACCATGGGCCCAAAATTTCAGGGGAAAAAAGGCTCAATCAACCACTAAGGCAGCTCTAACGAGCCACCAATAAAATTTTTTGTTGTTGTAACTTCCTTAATAATCATCCGATTTTCAATCTGTTTTCACCATTGGAATCGTCTCAGTTTCCTCTATCTGAGTGACAGCCTCACACCCACTTTAATGCAGTCTAAAACCTAGTATTTAGCTTTTTAAAACATAAAAGTTCTACACTAGGGTATAGAGTGTGTACAGTTGGGCATGAGGGAATTGATTTGAATAGAGGAGACTGAGACGATTCCAGCGGTGCAAGCAGATTGCAAATCGCACCATTATTAAGGAAGTTATGAGCAAAAGTTACAGGCTTCATAGGTCCCCACCACGGGCCCAAAATTTCAGGGGAAAAAAGGCTCAATCAACCACTAAGGCAGCTGTAACGAGCCACCAATAAAATTTTTTGTTGTTGTAACTTCCTTAATAATCATCTGATTTTCAATCCATTTTCACCATTGGAATCGTCTCAGTTTCCTCTATCTAAGTGACAGCCTCACACCCACTTTAATGCAGTCTAAAACCTAGTATTTAGCTTTTTAAAACATAAAAGTTCTACACTAGGGTATAGAGTGTGTAAAGGTGGGCATGAGGGAAGTGATTTGAATAGAGGAGACTGAGACAATTCCAATGGTGCAAGCAGATTGCAAATCGGACCATTATTAAGGAAGTTATGAGCAAAAGTTACAGGCTTCGTAGGTCCCCACCACGGGCCCAAAATTTCAGGGGAAAAAGGCTCAATCAACCACTAAGGCAGCTCTAACGAGCCACCAATAAAATTTTTTTTGTTGTAACTTCCTTAATAATCATCCGATTTTCAATCCATTTTCACCATTGGAATCGTCTCAGTTTCCTCTATCTAAGTGACAGCCTCACACCCACTTTAATGCAGTCTAAAACCTAGTATTTAGCTTTTTAAGTTATAAAAGTTCTACACTAGGGTATAGAGTGTGTAAAGGTGGGCATGAGGGAAGTGATTTGAATAGAGGAGACTGAGACGATTCCAATGGTGCAAGCAGATTGCAAATCGGACCATTATTAAGGAAGTTATGAGCAAAAGTTACAGGCTTCATAGGTCCCCACCATGGGCCCAAAATTTCAGGGGAAAAAAGGCTCAATCAACCACTAAGGCAGCTCTAACGAGCCACCAATAAAATTTTTTGTTGTTGTAACTTCCTTAATAATCATCCGATTTTCAATCTGTTTTCACCATTGGAATCATCTCAGTTTCCTCTATCTAAGTGACAGCCTCACACCCACTTTATTGCAGTCTAAAACCTAGTATTTAGCTTTTTAAAACATAAAAGTTCTACACTAGGGTATAGAGTGTGTAAAGGTGGGCATGAGGGAAGTGATTTGAATAGAGGAGACTGAGACGATTCCAGCGGTGCAAGCAGATTGCAAATTGGACCATTATTAAGGAAGTTATGAGCAAAAGTTACAGGCTTCGTAGGTTCCCACCATGGGCCCAAAATTTCAGGGGAAAAAAGGCTCAATCAACCACTAAGGCAGCTCTAACGAGCCACCAATAAAATTTTTTTTTGTTGTAACTTCCTTAATAATCATCCGATTTTCAATCCGTTTTCACCATTGGAATCGTCTCAGTTTCCTCTATCTAAGTGACAGCCTCACACCCACTTTAATGCAGTCTAAAACCTAGTATTTAGCTTTTTAAGTCATAAAAGTTCTACACTAGGGTATAGAGTGTGTAAAGGTGGGCATGAGGGAAGTGATTTGAATAGAGGAGACTGAGACGATTCCAGCGGTGCAAGCAGATTGCAAATCGGACCATTATTAAGGAAGTTATGAGCAAAAGTTACAGGCTTCACAGGCTTCATTGTTGTAACTTCCTTAATAATCATGCGATTTTCAATCCATTTTCACCATTGGAATCGTCTCAGTTTCCTCTATCTAAGTGACAGCCTCACACCCACTTTAATGCAGTCTAAAACCTAGTATTTAGCTTTTTAAGTCATAAAAGTTCTACACTAGGGTATAGAGTGTGTAAAGGTGGGCATGAGGGAAGTGATTTGAATAGAGGAGACTGAGACGATTCCAATGGTGCAAGCAGATTGCAAATCGGACCATTATTAAGGAAGTTATGAGCAAAAGTTACAGGTTTCATAGGTCCCCACCATAGGGCCAAAATTTCAGGGGAAAAAAGGCTCAATCAACCACTAAGGCAGCTCTAACGAGCCACCAATAAAATTTTTTGTTGTTGTAACTTCCTTAATAATCATCCGATTTTCAATCTGTTTTCACCATTGGAATCATCTCAGTTTCCTCTATCTAAGTGACAGCCTCACACCCACTTTATTGCAGTCTAAAACCTAGTATTTAGCTTTTTAAAACATAAAAGTTCTACACTAGGGTATAGAGTGTGTAAAGGTGGGCATGAGGGAAGTGATTTGAATAGAGGAGACTGAGACGATTCCAGCGGTGCAAGCAGATTGCAAATTGGACCATTATTAAGGAAGTTATGAGCAAAAGTTACAGGCTTCGTAGGTTCCCACCATGGGCCCAAAATTTCAGGGGAAAAAAGGCTCAATCAACCACTAAGGCAGCTCTAACGAGCCACCAATAAAATTTTTTTTTGTTGTAACTTCCTTAATAATCATCCGATTTTCAATCCGTTTTCACCATTGGAATCGTCTCAGTTTCCTCTATCTAAGTGACAGCCTCACACCCACTTTAATGCAGTCTAAAACCTAGTATTTAGCTTTTTAAGTCATAAAAGTTCTACACTAAGGTATAGAGTGTGTAAAGGTGGGCATGAGGGAAGTGATTTGAATAGAGGAGACTGAGACGATTCCAGCGGTGCAAGCAGATTGCAAATCGGACCATTATTAAGGAAGTTATGAGCAAAAGTTACAGGCTTCACAGGCTTCATTGTTGTAACTTCCTTAATAATCATGCGATTTTCAATCCATTTTCACCATTGGAATCGTCTCAGTTTCCTCTATCTAAGTGACAGCCTCACACCCACTTTAATGCAGTCTAAAACCTAGTATTTAGCTTTTTAAGTCATAAAAGTTCTACACTAGGGTATAGAGTGTGTAAAGGTGGGCATGAGGGAAGTGATTTGAATAGAGGAGACTGAGACGATTCCAATGGTGCAAGCAGATTGCAAATCGGACCATTATTAAGGAAGTTATGAGCAAAAGTTACAGGTTTCATAGGTCCCCACCATAGGGCCAAAATTTCAGGGGAAAAAAGGCTCAATCAACCACTAAGGCAGCTCTAACGAGCCACCAATAAAATTTTTTGTTGTTGTAACTTCCTTAATAATCATCCGATTTTCAATCTGTTTTCACCATTGGAATCATCTCAGTTTCCTCTATCTAAGTGACAGCCTCACACCCACTTTATTGCAGTCTAAAACCTAGTATTTAGCTTTTTAAAACATAAAAGTTCTACACTAGGGTATAGAGTGTGTAAAGGTGGGCATGAGGGAAGTGATTTGAATAGAGGAGACTGAGACGATTCCAGCGGTGCAAGCAGATTGCAAATCGGACCATTATTAAGGAAGTTGTGAGCAAAAGTTACAGGCTTCGTAGGTCCCCACCATGGGCCCAAAATTTCAGGGGAAAAAAGGCTCAATCAACCACTAAGGCAGCTCTAACGAGCCACCAATAAAATCTTTTGTTGTTGTAACTTCCTTAATAATCATCCGATTTTCAATCCATTTTCACCATTGGAATCGTCTCAGTTTCCTCTATCTGAGTGACAGCCTCACACCCACTTTAATGCAGTCTAAAACCTAGTATTTAGCTTTTTAAGTCATAAAAGTTCTACACTAGGGTATAGAGTGTGTAAAGGTGGGCATGAGGGAAGTGATTTGAATAGAGGAGTCTGAGACGATTCCAATGGTGCAAGCAGATTGCAAATCGGACCATTATTAAGGAAGTTATGAGCAAAAGTTACAGGCTTCATAGGTTCCCACCACAGGCCCAAAATTTCAGGGGAAAAAAGGCTCAATCAACCACTAAGGCAGCTCTAATGAGCCACCAATAAAATTTTTTGTTGTTGTAACTTCCTTGATAATCATCCGATTTTCAATCCGTTTTCACCATTGGAATCGTCTCAGTTTCCTCTATCTAAGTGACAGCCTCACACCCACTTTAATGCAGTCTAAAACCTAGTATTTAGCTTTTTAAGTCATAAAAGTTCTACACTAGGGTACAGAGTGTGTAAAGGTGGGCATGAGGGAAGGGATTTGAATAGAGGAGACTGAGACGATTCCAATAGTGCAAGCAGATTGCAAATCGGACCATTATTAAGGAAGTTGTGAGCAAAGTTTACAGGCTTCGTAGGTCCCCACCATGGGCCCAAAATTTCAGGGGAAAAAAGGCTCAATCAACCACTAAGGCAGCTCTAACGAGCCACCAATAAAATTTTTTGTTGTTGTAACTTCCTTAATAATCATCCGATTTTCAATCCATTTTCACCATTGGAATCGTCTCAGTTTCCTCTATCTAAGTGACAGCCTCACACCCACTTTAATGCAGTCTAAAACCTAGTATTTAGCTTTTTAAGTCATAAAAGTTCTACACTAGGGTATAGAGTGTGTAAAGGTGGGCATGAGGGAAGTGATTTGAATAGAGGAGACTGAGACAATTCCAATGGTGCAAGCAGATTGCAAATCGGACCATTATTAAGGAAGTTATGAGCAAAAGTTACAGGCTTCATAGGTCCCCACCACGGGCCCAAAATTTCAGGGGAAAAAAGGCTCAATGAACCTCTAAGGCAGCTCTAATGAGCCACCAATAAAAATTTTTTGTTGTTGTAACTTCCTTAATAATCATCCGATTTTCAATCTGTTTTCACCATTGGAATCGTCTCAGTTTCCTCTATCTAAGTGACAGCCTCACACCCACTTTAATGCAGTCTAAAACCTAGTATTTAGTTTTTTAAGTCATAAAAGTTCTACACTAGGGTATAGAGTGTGTACAGTTGGGCATGAGGGAAGTGATTTGAATAGAGGAGACTGAGACGATTCCAGCGGTGCAAGCAGGTTGCAAATCAGACCATTATTAAGGAAGTTATGAGCAAAAGTTACAGGTTTTATAGGTCCCCACCATGGGCCCAAAATTTCAGGGGAAAAAAGGCTCAATCAACCACTAAGGCAGCTCTAACGAGCCACCAATAAAATTTTTTGTTGTTGTAACTTCCTTAATAATCATCCGATTTTCAATCTGTTTGCACCATTGGAATCATCTCAGTTTCCTCTATCTAAGTGACAGCCTCACACCCACTTTATTGCAGTCTAAAACCTAGTATTTAGCTTTTTAAAACATAAAAGTTCTACACTAGGGTATAGAGTGTGTAAAGGTGGGCATGAGGGAAGTGATTTGAATAGAGGAGACTGAGACGATTCCAGCGGTGCAAGCAGATTGCAAATCGGACCATTATTAAGGAAGTTATGAGCAAAAGTTACAGGCTTCATAGGTTCCCACCATGGGCCCAAAATTTCAGGGGAAAAAAGGCTCAATCAACCACTAAGGCAGCTCTAACGAGCCACCAATAAAATTTTTTGTTGTTGTAACTTCCTTAATAATCATCCGATTTTCAATCTGTTTTCACCATTGGAATCGTCTCAGTTTCCTCTATCTAAGTGACAGCCTCACACCCACTTTAATGCAGTCTAAAACCTAGTATTTAGCTTTTTAAGTCATAAAAGTTCTACACTAGGGTATAGAGTGTGTAAAGGTGGGCATGAGGGAAGTGATTTGAATAGAGGAGACTGAGACAATTCCAATGGTGCAAGCAGATTGCAAATCGGACCATTATTAAGGAAGTTATGAGCAAAAGTTACAGGCTTCATAGGTCCCCACCACGGGCCCAAAATTTCAGGGGAAAAAAGGCTCAATGAACCTCTAAGGCAGCTCTAACGAGCCACCAATAAAAATTTTTTGTTGTTGTAACTTCCTTAATAATCATCCGATTTTCAATCTGTTTTCACCATTGGAATCGTCTCAGTTTCCTCTATCTAAGTGACAGCCTCACACCCACTTTAATGCAGTCTAAAACCTAGTATTTAGTTTTTTAAGTCATAAAAGTTCTACACTAGGGTATAGAGTGTGTACAGTTGGGCATGAGGGAATTGATTTGAATAGAGGAGACTGAGACGATTCCAGCGGTGCAAGCAGATTGCAAATCGCACCATTATTAAGGAAGTTATGAGCAAAAGTTACAGGCTTCATAGGTCCCCACCACGGGCCCAAAATTTCAGGGGAAAAAAGGCTCAATCAACCACTAAGGCAGCTCTAACGAGCCACCAATAAAATTTTTTGTTGTTGTAACTTCCTTAATAATCATCTGATTTTCAATCCATTTTCACCATTGGAATCGTCTCAGTTTCCTCTATCTAAGTGACAGCCTCACACCCACTTTAATGCAGTCTAAAACCTAGTATTTAGCTTTTTAAGTTATAAAAGTTCTACACTAGGGTATAGAGTGTGTAAAGGTGGGCATGAGGGAAGTGATTTGAATAGAAGAGACTGAGACGATTCCAATGGTGCAAGCAGATTGCAAATCGAACCATTATTAAGGAAGTTATGAGCAAAAGTTACAGGCTTCATAGGTCCCCACCATGGGCCCAAAATTTCAGGGGAAAAAAGGCTCAATCAACCACTAAGGCAGCTCTAACGAGCCACCAATAAAATTTTTTGTTGTTGTAACTTCCTTAATAATCATCCGATTTTCAATCTGTTTGCACCATTGGAATCATCTCAGTTTCCTCTATCTAAGTGACAGCCTCACACCCACTTTAATGCAGTCTAAAACCTAGTATTTAGTTTTTTAAGTCATAAAAGTTCTACACTAGGGACAGAGTGTGTAAAGGTGGGCATGAGGGAAGGGATTTGAATAGAGGAGACTGAGACGATTCCAATAGTGCAAGCAGATTGCAAATCGGACCATTATTAAGGAAGTTGTGAGCAAAGGTTACAGGCTTCGTAGGTCCCCACCATGGGCCCAAAATTTCAGGGGAAAAAAGGCTCAATCAACCACTAAGGCAGCTCTAACGAGCCACCAATAAAATTTTTTGTTGTTGTAACTTCCTTAATAATCATCCGATTTTCAATCCATTTTCACCATTGGAATCGTCTCAGTTTCCTCTATCTAAGTGACAGCCTCACACCCACTTTAATGCAGTCTAAAACCTAGTATTTAGCTTTTTAAGTCATAAAAGTTCTACACTAGGGTATAGAGTGTGTAAAGGTGGGCATGAGGGAAGTGATTTGAATAGAGGAGACTGAGACAATTCCAATGGTGCAAGCAGATTGCAAATCGGACCATTATTAAGGAAGTTATGAGCAAAAGTTACAGGCTTCATAGGTCCCCACCACGGGCCCAAAATTTCAGGGGAAAAAAGGCTCAATGAACCTCTAAGGGAGCTCTAATGAGCCACCAATAAAAATTTTTTGTTGTTGTAACTTCCTTAATAATCATCCGATTTTCAATCTGTTTTCACCATTGGAATCGTCTCAGTTTCCTCTATCTAAGTGACAGCCTCACACCCACTTTAATGCAGTCTAAAACCTAGTATTTAGTTTTTTAAGTCATAAAAGTTCTACACTAGGGTATAGAGTGTGTACAGTTGGGCATGAGGGAAGTGATTTGAATAGAGGAGACTGAGACGATTCCAGCGGTGCAAGCAGATTGCAAATCGCACCATTATTAAGGAAGTTATGAGCAAAAGTTACAGGCTTCATAGGTCCCCACCATGGGCCCAAAATTTCAGGGGAAAAAAGGCTCAATCAACCACTAAGGCAGCTCTAACGAGCCACCAATAAAATTTTTTTTGTTGTAACTTCCTTAATAATCATCCGATTTTCAATCCATTTTCACCATTGGAATCGTCTCAGTTTCCTCTATCTAAGTGACAGCCTCACACCCACTTTAATGCAGTCTAAAACCTAGTATTTAGCTTTTTAAGTCATAAAAGTTCTACACTAGGGTATAGAGTGTGTAAAGGTGGGCATGAGGGAAGTGATTTGAATAGAGGAGACTGAGACAATTCCAATGGTGCAAGCAGATTGCAAATCGGACCATTATTAAGGAAGTTATGAGCAAAAGTTACAGGCTTCATAGGTCCCCACCACGGGCCCAAAATTTCAGGGGAAAAAAGGCTCAATGAACCTCTAAGGCAGCTCTAACGAGCCACCAATAAAAATTTTTTGTTGTTGTAACTTCCTTAATAATCATCCGATTTTCAATCTGTTTTCACCATTGGAATCGTCTCAGTTTCCTCTATCTAAGTGACAGCCTCACACCCACTTTAATGCAGTCTAAAACCTAGTATTTAGTTTTTTAAGTCATAAAAGTTCTACACTAGGGTATAGAGTGTGTAAAGGTGGGCATGAGGGAATTGATTTGAATAGAGGAGACTGAGACGATTGCAGCGGTGCAAGCAGATTGCAAATCGCACCATTATTAAGGAAGTTATGAGCAAAAGTTACAGGCTTCATAGGTCCCCACCACGGGCCCAAAATTTCAGGGGAAAAAAGGCTCAATCAACCACTAAGGCAGCTCTAACGAGCCACCAATAAAATTTTTTGTTGTTGTAACTTCCTTTATAATCATCTGATTTTCAATCCATTTTCACCATTGGAATCGTCTCAGTTTCCTCTATCTAAGTGACAGCCTCACACCCACTTTAATGCAGTCTAAAACCTAGTATTTAGCTTTTTAAAACATAAAAGTTCTACACTAGGGTATAGAGTGTGTAAAGGTGGGCATGAGGGAAGTGATTTGAATAGAGGAGACTGAGACAATTCCAATGGTGCAAGCAGATTGCAAATCGGACCATTATTAAGGAAGTTATGAGCAAAAGTTACAGGCTTCGTAGGTCCCCACCACGGGCCCAAAATTTCAGGGGAAAAAAGGCTCAATCAACCACTAAGGCAGCTCTAACGAGCCACCAATAAAATTTTTTTTGTTGTAACTTCCTTAATAATCATCCGATTTTCAATCCATTTTCACCATTGGAATCGTCTCAGTTTCCTCTATCTAAGTGACAGCCTCACACCCACTTTAATGCAGTCTAAAACCTAGTATTTAGCTTTTTAAGTCATAAAAGTTCTACACTAGGGTATAGAGTGTGTAAAGGTGGGCATGAGGGAAGTGATTTGAATAGAGGAGACTGAGACGATTCCAATGGTGCAAGCAGATTGCAAATCGGACCATTATTAAGGAAGTTATGAGCGAAAGTTACAGGCTTCATAGGTCCCCACCATGGGCCCAAAATTTCAGGGGAAAAAAGGCTCAATCAACCACTAAGGCAGCTCTAACGAGCCACCAATAAAATTTTTTGTTGTTGTAACTTCCTTAATAATCATCCGATTTTCAATCTGTTTTCACCATTGGAATCATCTCAGTTTCCTCTATCTAAGTGACAGCCTCACACCCACTTTATTGCAGTCTAAAACCTAGTATTTATCTTTTTAAAACATAAAAGTTCTACACTAGGGTATAGAGTGTGTAAAGGTGGGCATGAGGGAAGTGATTTGAATAGAGGAGACTGAGACGATTCCAGCGGTGCAAGCAGATTGCAAATTGGACCATTATTAAGGAAGTTATGAGCAAAAGTTACAGGTTTCATAGGTCCCCACCATGGGCCCAAAATTTCAGGGGAAAAAAGGCTCAATCAACCACTAAGGCAGCTCTAACGAGCCACCAATAAAATTTTTTGTTGTTGTAACTTCCTTAATAATCATCCGATTTTCAATCTGTTTGCACCATTGGAATCATCTCAGTTTCCTCTATCTAAGTGACAGCCTCACACCCACTTTATTGCAGTCTAAAACCTAGTATTTAGCTTTTTAAAACATAAAAGTTCTACACTAGGGTATAGAGTGTGTAAAGGTGGGCATGAGGGAAGTGATTTGAATAGAGGAGACTGAGACGATTCCAGCGGTGCAAGCAGATTGCAAATCGGACCATTATTAAGGAAGTTATGAGCAAAAGTTACAGGCTTCATAGGTTCCCACCATGGGCCCAAAATTTCAGGGGAAAAAAGGCTCAATCAACCACTAAGGCAGCTCTAACGAGCCACCAATAAAATTTTTTGTTGTTGTAACTTCCTTAATAATCATCCGATTTTCAATCTGTTTTCACCATTGGAATCGTCTCAGTTTCCTCTATCTAAGTGACAGCCTCACACCCACTTTAATGCAGTCTAAAACCTAGTATTTAGCTTTTTAAGTCATAAAAGTTCTACACTAGGGTATAGAGTGTGTAAAGGTGGGCATGAGGGAAGTGATTTGAATAGAGGAGACTGAGACAATTCCAATGGTGCAAGCAGATTGCAAATCGGACCATTATTAAGGAAGTTATGAGCAAAAGTTACAGGCTTCATAGGTCCCCACCACGGGCCCAAAATTTCAGGGGAAAAAAGGCTCAATGAACCTCTAAGGCAGCTCTAACGAGCCACCAATAAAAATTTTTTGTTGTTGTAACTTCCTTAATAATCATCCGATTTTCAATCTGTTTTCACCATTGGAATCGTCTCAGTTTCCTCTATCTAAGTGACAGCCTCACACCCACTTTAATGCAGTCTAAAACCTAGTATTTAGTTTTTTAAGTCATAAAAGTTCTACACTAGGGTATAGAGTGTGTACAGTTGGGCATGAGGGAATTGATTTGAATAGAGGAGACTGAGACGATTCCAGCGGTGCAAGCAGATTGCAAATCGGACCATTATTAAGGAAGTTATGAGCAAAAGTTACAGGCTTCATAGGTCCCCACCACGGGCCCAAAATTTCAGGGGAAAAAAGGCTCAATCAACCACTAAGGCAGCTCTAACGAGCCACCAATAAAATTTTTTGTTGTTGTAACTTCCTTAATAATCATCTGATTTTCAATCCATTTTCACCATTGGAATCGTCTCAGTTTCCTCTATCTAAGTGACAGCCTCACACCCACTTTAATGCAGTCTAAAACCTAGTATTTAGCTTTTTAAAACATAAAAGTTCTACACTAGGGTATAGAGTGTGTAAAGGTGGGCATGAGGGAAGTGATTTGAATAGAGGAGACTGAGACAATTCCAATGGTGCAAGCAGATTGCAAATCGGACCATTATTAAGGAAGTTATGAGCAAAAGTTACAGGCTTCGTAGGTCCCCACCACGGGCCCAAAATTTCAGGGGAAAAAAGGCTCAATCAACCACTAAGGCAGCTCTAACGAGCCACCAATAAAATTTTTTGTTGTTGTAACTTCCTTAATAATCATCCGATTTTCAATCTGTTTTCACCATTGGAATCGTCTCAGTTTCCTCTATCTAAGTGACAGCCTCACACCCACTTTAATGCAGTCTAAAACCTAGTATTTAGCTTTTTAAGTCATAAAAGTTCTACACTAGGGTATAGAGTGTGTAAAGGTGGGCATGAGGGAAGTGATTTGAATAGAGGAGACTGAGACAATTCCAATGGTGCAAGCAGATTGCAAATCGGACCATTATTAAGGAAGTTATGAGCAAAAGTTACAGGCTTCATAGGTCCCCACCACGGGCCCAAAATTTCAGGGGAAAAAAGGCTCAATGAACCTCTAAGGCAGCTCTAACGAGCCACCAATAAAAATTTTTTGTTGTTGTAACTTCCTTAATAATCATCCGATTTTCAATCTGTTTTCACCATTGGAATCGTCTCAGTTTCCTCTATCTAAGTGACAGCCTCACACCCACTTTAATGCAGTCTAAAACCTAGTATTTAGTTTTTTAAGTCATAAAAGTTCTACACTAGGGTATAGAGTGTGTACAGTTGGGCATGAGGGAATTGATTTGAATAGAGGAGACTGAGATGATTCCAGCGGTGCAAGCAGATTGCAAATCGGACCATTATTAAGGAAGTTATGAGCAAAAGTTACAGGCTTCATAGGTCCCCACCACGGGCCCAAAATTTCAGGGGAAAAAAGGCTCAATCAACCACTAAGGCAGCTCTAACGAGCCACCAATAAAATTTTTTGTTGTTGTAACTTCCTTAATAATCATCCGATTTTCAATCCATTTTCACCATTGGAATCGTCTCAGTTTCCTCTATCTAAGTGACAGCCTCACACCCACTTTAATGCAGTCTAAAACCTAGTATTTATCTTTTTAAAACATAAAAGTTCTACACTAGGGTATAGAGTGTGTAAAGGTGGGCATGAGGGAAGTGATTTGAATAGAGGAGACTGAGACAATTCCAATGGTGCAAGCAGATTGCAAATCGGACCATTATTAAGGAAGTTATGAGCAAAAGTTACAGGCTTCGTAGGTCCCCACCACGGGCCCAAAATTTCAGGGGAAAAAAGGCTCAATCAACCACTAAGGCAGCTCTAACGAGCCACCAATAAAATTTTTTTTGTTGTAACTTCCTTAATAATCATCCGATTTTCAATCCATTTTCACCATTGGAATCGTCTCAGTTTCCTCTATCTAAGTGACAGCCTCACACCCACTTTAATGCAGTCTAAAACCTAGTATTTAGCTTTTTAAGTCATAAAAGTTCTACACTAGGGTATAGAGTGTGTAAAGGTGGGCATGAGGGAAGTGATTTGAATAGAGGAGACTGAGACGATTCCAATGGTGCAAGCAGATTGCAAATCGGACCATTATTAAGGAAGTTATGAGCGAAAGTTACAGGCTTCATAGGTCCCCACCATGGGCCCAAAATTTCAGGGGAAAAAAGGCTCAATCAACCACTAAGGCAGCTCTAACGAGCCACCAATAAAATTTTTTGTTGTTGTAACTTCCTTAATAATCATCCGATTTTCAATCTGTTTTCACCATTGGAATCATCTCAGTTTCCTCTATCTAAGTGACAGCCTCACACCCACTTTATTGCAGTCTAAAACCTAGTATTTAGCTTTTTAAGTCATAAAAGTTCTACACTAGGGTATAGAGTGTGTAAAGGTGGGCATGAGGGAAGTGATTTGAATAGAGGAGACTGAGACGATTCCAACGGTGCAAGCAGATTGCAAATCGGACCATTATTAAGGAAGTTATGAGCAAAAGTTACAGGCTTCGTAGGTCCCCACCATGGGCCCAAAATTTCAGGGGAAAAAAGGCTCAATCAACCACTAAGGCAGCTCTAACGAGCCACCAATAAAATTTTTTGTTGTTGTAACTTCCTTAATAATCATCCGATTTTCAATCTGTTTTCACCATTGGAATCGTCTCAGTTTCCTCTATCTAAGTGACAGCCTCACACCCACTTTAATGCAGTCTAAAACCTAGTATTTAGCTTTTTAAGTCATAAAAGTTCTACACTAGGGTATAGAGTGTGTAAAGGTGGGCATGAGGGAAGTGATTTGAATAGAGGAGACTGAGACGATTCCAATAGTGCAAGCAGATTGCAAATCGGACCATTATTAAGGAAGTTATGAGCAAAAGTTACAGGCTTCATAGGTTCCCACCACAGGCCCAAAATTTCAGGGGAAAAAAGGCTCAATCAACCACTAAGGCAGCTGTAACGAGCCACCAATAAAATTTTTTGTTGTTGTAACTTCCTTAATAATCATCCGATTTTCAATCCGTTTTCACCATTGGAATCGTCTCAGTTTCCTCTATCTAAGTGACAGCCTCACACCCACTTTAATGCAGTCTAAAACCTAGTATTTAGCTTTTTAAGTCATAAAAGTTCTACACTAGGGTACAGAGTGTGTAAAGGTGGGCATGAGGGAAGTGATTTGAATAGAGGAGACTGAGACGATTCCAGCGGTGCAAGCAGATTGCAAATCGGACCATTATTAAGGAAGTTATGAGCAAAAGTTACAGGCTTCGTAGGTTCCCACCATGGGCCCAAAATTTCAGGGGAAAAAAGGCTCAATCAACCACTAAGGCAGCTCTAACGAGCCACCAATAAAATTTTTTGTTGTTGTAACTTCCTTAATAATCATCCGATTTTCAATCCGTTTTCACCATTGGAATCGTCTCAGTTTCCTCTATCTAAGTGACAGCCTCACACCCACTTTAATGCAGTCTAAAACCTAGTATTTAGCTTTTTAAGTCATAAAAGTTCTACACTAGGGTATAGAGTGTGTAAAGGTGGGCATGAGGGAAGTGATTTGAATAGAGGAGACTGAGACGATTCCAGCGGTGCAAGCAGATTGCAAATCGGACCATTATTAAGGAAGTTATGAGCAAAAGTTACAGGCTTCATAGGTTCCCACCACAGGCCCAAAATTTCAGGGGAAAAAAGGCTCAATCAACCACTAAGGCAGCTCTAACGAGCCACCAATAAAATTTTTTGTTGTTGTAACTTCCTTAATAATCATCCGATTTTCAATCCGTTTTCACCATTGGAATCGTCTCAGTTTCCTCTATCTAAGTGACAGCCTCACACCCACTTTAATGCAGTCTAAAACCTAGTATTTAGCTTTTTAAGTCATAAAAGTTCTACACTAGGGTACAGAGTGTGTAAAGGTGGGCATGAGGGAAGTGATTTGAATAGAGGAGACTGAGACGATTCCAGCGGTGCAAGCAGATTGCAAATCGGACCATTATTAAGGAAGTTATGAGCAAAAGTTACAGGCTTCGTAGGTTCCCACCATGGGCCCAAAATTTCAGGGGAAAAAAGGCTCAATCAACCACTAAGGCAGCTGTAACGAGCCACCAATAAAATTTTTTTTTGTTGTAACTTCCTTAATAATCATCCGATTTTCAATCCGTTTTCACCATTGGAATCGTCTCAGTTTCCTCTATCTAAGTGACAGCCTCACACCCACTTTAATGCAGTCTAAAACCTAGTATTTAGCTTTTTAAGTCATAAAAGTTCTACACTAGGGTATAGAGTGTGTAAAGGTGGGCATGAGGGAAGTGATTTGAATAGAGAAGACTGAGACGATTCCAGCGGTGCAAGCAGATTGCAAATCGGACCATTATTAAGGAAGTTATGAGCAAAAGTTACAGGCTTCGTAGGTCCCCACCATGGGCCCAAAATTTCAGGGGAAAAAAGGCTCAATCAACCACTAAGGCAGCTCTAACGAGCCACCAATAAAATTTTTTGTTGTTGTAACTTCCTTAATAATCATCCGATTTTCAATCTGTTTTCACCATTGGAATCGTCTCAGTTTCCTCTATCTAAGTGACAGCCTCACACCCACTTTAATGCAGTCTAAAACCTAGTATTTAGCTTTTTAAGTCATAAAAGTTCTACACTAGGGTACAGAGTGTGTAAAGGTGGGCATGAGGGAAGTGATTTGAATAGAGGAGACTGAGACGATTCCAGCGGTGCAAGCAGATTGCAAATCGGACCATTATTAAGGAAGTTGTGAGCAAAAGTTACAGGCTTCGTAGGTCTCCACCATGGGCCCAAAATTTCAGGGGAAAAAAGGCTCAATCAACCACTAAGGCAGCTCTAACGAGCCACCAATAAAATTTTTTGTTGTTGTAACTTCCTTAATAATCATCCGATTTTCAATCCATTTTCACCATTGGAATCGTCTCAGTTTCCTCTATCTAAGTGACAGCCTCACACCCACTTTAATGCAGTCTAAAACCTAGTATTTAGCTTTTTAAGTCATAAAAGTTCTACACTAGGGTATAGAGTGTGTAAAGGTGGGCATGAGGGAAGTGATTTGAATAGAGGAGACTGAGACGATTCCAGCGGTGCAAGCAGATTGCAAATCGGACCATTATTAAGGAAGTTGTGAGCAAAAGTTACAGGCTTCGTAGGTCTCCACCATGGGCCCAAAATTTCAGGGGAAAAAAGGCTCAATCAACCACTAAGGCAGCTCTAACGAGCCACCAATAAAATTTTTTGTTGTTGTAACTTCCTTAATAATCATCCGATTTTCAATCCATTTTCACCATTGGAATCGTCTCAGTTTCCTCTATCTAAGTGACAGCCTCACACCCACTTTAATGCAGTCTAAAACCTAGTATTTAGCTTTTTAAGTCATAAAAGTTCTACACTAGGGTATAGAGTGTGTAAAGGTGGGCATGAGGGAAGTGATTTGAATAGAGGAGACTGAGACAATTCCAATGGTGCAAGCAGATTGCAAATCGGACCATTATTAAGGAAGTTATGAGCAAAAGTTACAGGCTTCGTAGGTTCCCACCATGGGCCCAAAATTTCAGGGGAAAAAAAGCTCAATCAACCACTAAGGCAGCTGTAACGAGCCACCAATAAAATTTTTTGTTGTTGTAACTTCCTTAATAATCATCCGATTTTCAATCTGTTTTCACCATTGGAATCGTCTCAGTTTCCTCTATCTAAGTGACAGCCTCACACCCACTTTAATGCAGTCTAAAACCTAGTATTTAGCTTTTTATGTGGTTTAAGTTTACACTTAAACCACCTTATAGTACAGCGCATGAGCGCTACTTATTGGCAATTTGGGACACTTCCCATTGGAATTTTTTTGTCAAATTTAGACTCAAGACAGCTTGAGACATCTCTTATGACATATTATAGCCATTTTGACATATGTCAACTTTTGGCAACTCCAGGGCCGTTTGAGTATTTTGGCCAAAATTGGGTGTCTTCAGAAAATCAAAGTTTTCTCGATGAAGGAGCGACAGGGCTTCAAAAGGACTTGGGGGTTTTAGCTGGCCAGATGACTAGGCTACATGATGGTACCATTTTTGGGGGGGTGTGACACACTTAAGGGGTCCTGTGGGCCGTCGAAAAAACTGAAACTGAAAAATTACATTTTTCGGCAGATTTGCGACGGCTTAAAGGGTACTCGGCATTTAGCAATTTCATCAAGAATCAGTCCATAGGTGGAGCCAAGGGTGTTCTAGATATCCTAGGTTGGATTTTTGAATATCTCACCGATTGGCCGTTTGGTGGGCCGTTAGGTGTCAACTTTTCACAGTTTTTGGACATATCGAAAAGTTCACGAAATTCTACAGCAATGGGTATTTGGAATTTGGACCCAAAAATTGGCATGAAGGTGTAAATCAATGTAACTCGGAACAAGAAAATTAGAAAAAAATTATTCTTGATCAGTCTCCGAGCTATGGCTGTTCGAGTGATTGGCCGTTTCGGGGCCGAAATGTAAATGTTCCGTTTACGGCATGAGGGGTCATTGATAGGGGTACAGTGTCATTGGTGATTTGTAGAGGACCTTTTTATCTACCAAAAGGCACCTTTTGAGAATTTTTGTGATTTATGGTTTTGTCGTAAATCGAGATATTGTGAATTTTTTTTTATGGGCCGCTGCTCGTCTCATGGTTGGGTCAGGAGGTCAAAAATGATATGAGTGATCAATATAATGTTTCTCTAGGGATGTGTAATGTCAAAATTAGAAAATTTTTAAGAGGGGTGAAACGGGGCTCATTTCGAGATGCTTCGGGTTACGAGCTCTAGCGTCGAGGCATTTGAATTTTTTTTCATGGCATCGATGCACATGTTAAATCTAGCTGTTGTGAAGACATTTTGGCCAATACCTAGTAGATCTAGGTTGGTACATGGATGCATACATGGTCCATGTATAAGTCCATTTATCTTGGCTAATAGTGCATGGAGCCTTCTGGCCTTGCTTGTGGATGATCTCTGGCATAAATTATCATAAATTATGTTAATTAGCAAGGGCGCTGGGTGTTTTAAAGGCAAAATTCGAATATTTGAACATTTACCATGTTTTTGGACATGGTAAAACATGGCATCCATTGACATGGTAATCACTTCGATGAGGATTTCTCTGTAACTACTTGATATTTTTCTTAGTTCTTTGGGCACAAATTACATCTAATTAGGATCTATTAAATGGCACCTCATTTGGTGTTTTATCTGCTAAAAGCACTGAGTAATTTAAGTTAAAAAATTCGAATTTTCGCTAGACCGAGTTACCGGTGTTTTCGCGTCATTCGCGATCGCGTCTACCCCAGTCGTCACCTGTTATTAGCCTGGAAACTATGACTTTTGGACAAGCGTGACGAGCAAGGAGGTGGCCAGGGCGGCCAGCAGAGAGCAGACAGAATTTGAAATCCATCAAAAATATGACTTAAATGAAGCCATCGTGGAAAAATCGCCCTGTATTTAGATAGAATACATTAATATCTATGTCCAGTAAAATTTTTGTAAGAATCCATCCAGTATTAATGAAGTTATTAGCAAAAATGTCCAAATCGCCCATGGGCCCATGGGCCCCATTGCCCATAGGCCCCATGGCCCATAGGCCCCATTGCCCATGTGCCCCATTGGCCATGTGACCTATTGCCCATGTGGCCCATACCCCTTGTACCCCATACCTGCTGTGCTGCTATTGCCCATACCCTGTACCCCATACCCCCTGTGGGCCTCATTGCCCAAGTGCCCCATATCCCCTGTACCCCTTTGCCCCCTGTCTCCACATTGCCCATAGGCCCCATTGCCCATGTGCCCCATACCCCCTGTACCCCATTGCCCCCATTAGCCATATGGCCCATTACCCAATGGGGGGGCAGGGGTGATGGGCAATGGGGCAATAGTGTACAGGGGGTATGGGGTACAGGGGGTATAGGCCACATGGGCCATGGGGCCTATGGACAATGGGGGCACAGGGTGTATGGGGTACAGGGTGTATGGGCAATGGGGTACAGGGTATGGGGCCTATGCCCATAGGCCCCATTGCCCATGTGCTCCATTGGCCATGTGACCTATTACCCATGTGGCCATACCCCTTGTACCCTATACCCGCTGTGCTGCTATTGCCCATGTGGCCCATACCCTGTACCCCATACCCCCTGTGGGCCTCATTGCCCATGTGCCCCATATCCCCTGTACCCCATTGCCCCCTGTCTCCACATTGCCCATAGGCCCCATTGCCCATGTGCCCCATACCCCCTGTACCCCATTGCCCCCATTAGCCATATGGCCCATTACCCAATGGGGGGGCAGGGGTGATGGGCAATGGGGCAATAGTGTACAGGGGATATGGGGTACAGGGGGTATAGGCCACATGGGCCATGGGGCCTATGGACAATGGGGGCACAGGGTGTATGGGTACAGGGGTATGGGGTACAGGGTATGGAGCCTATGCCCATAGGCCCCATTGCCCATGTGCCCCATTGGCCATGTGACCTATTACCCATGTGGCCATACCCCTTGTAGCCTATACCCCCTGTGCTGCTATTGCCCATGTGGCCCATATGCTGTACCCCATACCCCCTGTGGGCCTCATTGCCCATGTGCCCCATACCCCCTGTACCCCATTGCCCCCATTAGCCATATGGCCCATTACCCAATGGGGGACAGTGGTGATGGGCAATGGGGCACATGGGGCAATAGTGTACAGGGGGTATGGGGTACAGGGGTATAGCCCACATGGGCCATGGGGCACATGGGCGATGGGGGCACATGGGGTATGGGCAATGTGGACACAGGGAGAAATGGGGTACAGGGTGTGTGGGGCACATGGCCAGTGAGGCCCACAGGGGCAAATGGGTACAGGAGGTATGGGGCACATAGGATATAGGGACACAGGGGGCAATGGGGTACAAGGGGTATGGGGCATATGGGCAATGAGACCCACTGGGGGTATGGGGTACAGAGGTATGGGGCATATGGGCAATCAGACCCACTGGGGGTATGGGGTACAGGGGTATGGGGCAAATGGGCAATAGGGGTACAGGGGTATGGGGTACAAGGGGTATGGGTCACATGGGCAATGGGTACATGGACAATGGGGTACAGGGATATAGGCAATTGGGCACTATTTGACATTTGACATCTTTTTGACAACTTGACATTTTGACACATTTAACTTAAACCACCTCAGCCCACACAGGGCTATTTTTAAGTCATAACTACACTAGGGTATAGAGTGTGTAAAGGTGGGCATGAGGGAAGTGATTTGAATAGAGGAGACTGAGACGATTCCAACGGTGCAAGCAGATTGCAAATAAGACCATTATTAAGGAAGTTATGAGCAAAAGTTACAGGCTTCGTAGGTCCCCACCACAGGCCCAAAATTTCAGGGGAAAAAAGGCTCAATCAACCACTAAGGCAGCTCTAACGAGCCACCAATAAGATTTTTTTTTGTTGTAACTTCCTTAATAATCATCCGATTTTCAATCCGTTTTCACCATTGGAATCGTCTCAGTTTCCTCTATCTAAGTGACAGCCTCACACCCACTTTAATGCAGTCTAAAACCTAGTATTTAGTTTTTTAAATCATAAAAGTTCTACACTAGGGTATAGAGTGTGTAAAGGTGGGCATGAGGGAAGTGATTTGAATAGAGGAGACTGAGATGATTCCAACAGTGCAAGCAGATTGCAAATCGGACCATTATTAAGGAAGTTATGAGCAAAAGTTACAGGCTTCGTAGGTCCCCACCACGGGCCCAAAATTTCAGGGGAAAAAAGGCTCAATGAACCACTAAGGCAGCTCTACACTAGGGTATAGAGTGTGTAAAGGTGGGCATGAGGGAAGTGATTTGAATAGAGGAGACTGAGACGATTCCAATGGTGCAAGCAGATTGCAAATCAGACCATTATTAAGGAAGTTATGAGCAAAAGTTACAGGCTTCGTAGGTCCCCACCATGGGCCCAAAATTTCAGGGGAAAAAAGGCTCAATCAACCACTAAGGCAGCTCTAATGAGCCACCAATAAAATTTTTTGTTATTGTAACTTCCTTAATAATCATCCGATTTTCAATCTGTTTTCACCATTGGAATCGTCTCAGTTTCCTCTATCTAAGTGACAGCCTCACACCCACTTTAATGCAGTCTAAAACCTAGTATTTAGCTTTTTAAGTCATAACTACACTAGGGTATAGAGTGTGTAAAGGTGGGCATGAGGGAAGTGATTTGAATAGAGGAGACTGAGACAATTCCAATGGTGCAAGCAGATTGCAAATCGGACCATTATTAAGGAAGTTATGAGCAAAAGTTACAGGCTTCGTAGGTCCCCACCACAGGCCCAAAATTTCTGGGGAAAAAAGGCTCAATCAACCACTAAGGCAGCTCTAACAAGCCACCAATAAGATTTTTTTTTGTTGTAACTTCCTTAATAATCATCCGATTTTCAATCCGTTTTCACCATTGGAATCATCTCAGTTTCCTCTATCTAAGTGACAGTGAGCGGACCTACTCCTACATTGCACACAGGTCTGAACATGTAATCTAATTGACCTAGGGGGCAAATGGAATGTTGCCAACCACTGGGTGGCAGCACCAGGTATGGTCACAAGACAGGCAGATTAGCCAATCGCCTGTCAGAGACGAGAGTCTATAAAAGCCATGGTGAGGCTGGGCTCAGGGTCTGTTGTCTGTGTTTGGTTGCGAAGGTAAGAGCTCTCTCTACTGATTCGCACCACAGGCCTGACCCCAGGGTCAACCCCCATGTAGTATTGAGTAGTAAGGAGCAGCCACCTCACGGATTGTGTGCGCCCTGTGTAGCCTGCCTGAGGGATGT
>CAWVNT010000240.1:0-18618 GCA_963930775.1 Cliona cf. orientalis
CCTTCGAGGCTCCCAGTGTAGTCTGTATGATGCTTCCTCCAACCACACTAAGTCACTAAGTGAGGGAACTTAGGCAAGGCACAAGGTCTTCCGGGCTCCCTTCCAGGTGGGCGAAAGATCCGTGGACACCACGGGTTTGGGCACCAGGGCCGCTGGTTTCGACAGCCTCGGGCACACCGCTGGAAATGGGTGTTTTGGGCAGGGAGCTCGATCTGAGCGTCGTAATCTTTCCTCTTCTCAGGGTCCGAGAGCAACTCCCAGGCATCGTTCAAGAGGATGCACATCTCCTGACACGACTCGAAGAGCAGGCTCTGGCGGCACCTCACCATCTGGGCCAGCCACATCGGGATGACACAGCCTGCCAGCAAAAAGAAACCTGCTCGGTCCCTTGAGCTTCACGATTTACTTGCCGATTGCTCTTGGGGACGGCACTTTTGCAGGTCATAGTACTTCCTGAGATTTCACCCAGGTCAAAGACGTGCCAAGACACTTCTTGATGTCTTTCTCATCCGCGGTGGATGTTGTACCAAAGAGTTCCTCAAAAGACATGTGAGCTACGACTTGTCGCCAAGGCGCGTAAAGATTTGTCGGCGCCGCCGCAGCAATGTCGGCCTACGTTTTCCATGCTCGGCACCTCATCTCCAGGCCTTCTCTGTGTCCACGCGGATGGGAACCTGAAGAAAAAGTCGTCTTACGGTTCGAATCACCTTGCCTGGACGTCGCGCTGAAATCGCTCGCAACTCAGCTGGCGGCTGGGCCTTATCCGCTCAAGAGAACAAGTGAATACACGTGAGTAAAACTAGATCCATTTCATTCAGTTGAGGCTTCGGAGGCAACTCTTTCTCACTTCTTCCCTTCTCCCTCAATGGTTCCATGCTGAGTTCTGAGCCTGGACTGCCCGGCCAACAAGCTTCTGCTGCTGACTGTTGCCATGGCTGTTGCAGCCGCGATGCTGGCAAGAACAACGTTTGGGACCTGCGTCACATAAAGCAGGCTTTGAGCACCACACCTTGGCGATCCACGAGTCGACCTCATCTGGGGAGGAATCTCCATTCCTGGTCACCGTGGGGGCGGCCGTCAAAGTCCTACAGGCTCCACATGCTCAAGCTCCACAACCAGCCTTTGTGAGAAGACGAGGGCCTGAACAACCAACCAACATTCCATTAAAACAAGCAGAAAATATAGTTTTGATATTATTATACTAATAAGCAACTGTCTTGCTCCAGGGTTGCTTCATCTACTAGTGAACCAGTATGGCCATTATTGATTCTCTCTTATTTTTCTTCATCTAGTTCATGGTTTTGCACGTGCCCAGGTTGGAGATGTGGAGCCACAACAAACACACATATATCCTCTAAAGTTGGCGACCCAGGGCTTGGACAAAGAAAAGTGAGCTGAAAAACGTATTGTAGTAGCTCCTTTTTGCCGGCGGCAGTGTTAAGGGCTCGGGGTAATTTAGCAACTGTTGCATCTTGGAGGACGTTGAAGGGCGTTATGTGTTGAAATAAAGGGGCGTCGTCGCGTCGGGTGTGTCATCGACATGTCCTGGCCATGTGGTTGGGGTGTTCGTGTGACACACCTGGGGTAGGGCTGGGGGGTGTAAAAGCATTGTTGTGTTGCGATGTGCAAAAGTTGTGACATGTGTGCACGTACATGCGTGTAGCGGGGTGGGCACCCCGGGGTGGGTGTGTTTTGTGTGGTTTAGGAGGTTTGTAATGTCCATATGTGCGTGGAGTCGCGGAGTGTGGTGTGTTAACAGATAAGGCGTGGTTGCAAAGCATCGCCGGGTGAATGATAAAAACCGTGCTCTTGTCAAGAGTTTTCAGCGGCGGTGGAGCGCCGAGCACGACTTGCTCCCGCAACTCGAAGAGCTGGCCAGGCAGACACTTGCGTAAGACTGTGCCCATGGTGTCAAAAAGCCCGTGCGTTTCGTCTGCAACTCGACTTAGCTTTGACACAAATACAATCCTAGAAGTTGCCCCGAGACGTTGCAAATGTCCCAGGACAAACGCTGTTTTGTTTTTTCCGAAAAGGGGCGCCCAGAAAACGCGCGCTCCCCAATGGAAATACGCCTCAGGGCTACAAAACCCTGTGGAAATGGGACGAAATGACAGACGTTTCTCGTGCGCCAAAACCACCCGCCTGCGTGGGAAAACGCACCGCCCGTTGCCCGAGACGGACTCCAAAACGTCAGGGTCCCTATCACCGCCGGCGCCTTGTTTTTGCTTTTCACATGTGCCTGCGGGCGCGGGGCTTCGGTCGGGCCTTGAGTTGCAATTATTCTTGGTAACTTGCCTCATTCGTCAGAGGCGTACGATCTTTAGGACATATTATATAAATTAAAACAGATATGCACTGTATCGCAAAGGTTTCCAACACAAATGCCAGTATACTACCCCACCCCAGATAGAAAAAACGATCGCGACCCGCCGAATGGGAACACTTCGCCACCCCTATTAGCAAACACCTCGCCACCCCCCGAAAGGAAACACCCCGCCACCCCCATAAAGAAACACCGCGCCACTCCAACCAGGGAGTGGAGGGGGCTTACAGTAGGCCCTCGCCACCCCCCACCCAACGATTGGAGTGAGAGGACCTACAGGTCCTCGTCACCTTACCCGAGGAGTGAGAGGACCTACATCCTGCACAGAGGGACCAGGTGTTCCTCTTGAAATTCAAAATGACCCAATGAATTTGCAACTACCGTCTCCCAAAGGGCTCTCCGCCTCAAACCCTTTCAGGAACATCAAAAGCGGAGACGACTCACCGTCACCCTCACACCACTTACACTTGCACCACCCACACTCACACCCATACCCTCGCGCGCTGCTTCCCTCCAGCCCAAGCTTCACTCTTTTCGTCGGTCTACCCACGTCTTTCAGTTGAACTTGACACGCGGGGTAATCCGGTCTTATTCTTTTCTTGATATATATATATATACATCAACCGACTCTGAACTATCTCGGTGTACGGTCTCAGAACAAGAGCTCGGCACCTGTGACTGTGGCAAGGCTCGCGTCAGCAGCGCAGCCAAGGCAGCCCAGGCAAAACGTCCTGTAGACTTTGAGGACATCTCCGTTCGGTCCAAGCCTCGAAGGGATCTGCCACGGGCCATTTGGGAAGTTGATTACACTCACAGAACTTTGTCTCACATGGGCTCCGCTTGTTGATCATGTGGCCTCTGATGAGCCTAAACACAGAGGAGAGAAGCCTTTCACACTCCGCGAGCTTGGCAGTCAAGGAGAACATCCCCTTCGGGGATGATGGTGCTCGAATCTCCCTTGGCTCCCACTTGTGGTCAACTCAGTGGCTGCAACCAAACCACCGAAGACAGCAACAAAGGCAAAGCTACTGTCGACTGACGACCGAAGCTCAAATCACAACTCTACCATGATCTTCTTCTGATGTCTCGTCACGACCTCAACGCCAGGAACCTCTTGGGATGGTTCTCCCTCTTGGTCTGGAGACTGCTCATCCTCCCTTTCCTCATCTGCGGCCTGCTCATTTGTCTCTTCCTCTGGTGACACCGGCTCGCTTGGCTTCATTAGAGACCCCCTAAAGCTCTTGCTGATGCCACCCATGCGTAAGCGACTGGCTTTGGTAGAGAAGTTCGTGGCCAGCACATCATCCAAGATTTCGATGGAGTTCGACAGTTGCTTTAAGTCATAGGCATTCAATTTGTGCAAGCCATCCTCAAGCTCATCTGCAGCCACATTCAGCAGAGCTGCTGCGCAACCCTTGAGAGCCTCCGCTTCCTCCTCTGCAATAATGCCCTTGCCCATGTCCAAGACCAGCGATGCATCATACCCCCGCCTCTGCAAAACCATGGCTGTGAGGCTTGCGAGCAGCATGAAGGCCAGGCCAAAGCTCAGGAAGAAGAGAGTACAAAGGGTGAATACCTCGGCAAACTGCTCCTCCTTGTCCTGGTCTTCCTGTTTTGAAGTACGAATGAGCAAGAGCAAGGTGGTTGACAGCAGCAAGTCCATCACGTTGATCAGACGAGCCTTCCATGGCTGAAGTGCGGTCTGCGCGACGACATAAGCCTGTAGCAGCACACTGGCTATGAGCACCTGCGCGGCTGGAAGGTCTGTAGCCACAACAATGGCGAACGCGAAGCCGAAGCCGCGGATTAGCGGCAACAGGCCGAACCACCATGCGCTCAGGCGGAAGTTGCCCTTAGCTTCAGCATAGTTGGAAAGCCCGACTCGGGGGAGGGATCAACGAGGGTTTACACCACGCAGCGACAGTCGTGTCGTCGCATCCCCGGCACACCCAACACGACGGACATACCCCCCAGAAGCGCTTGCCAACTCTCCAAATGCGCTTTTGAAGCACACCTATACACACTTACATTTTCGGTGCACCTCTCTTATCTGTCCGCAACACTCACATTCAACAGCAAAACTTGCTGGGCCAAGTGTGGCTGGCGTGGAGGAATCGACAGGCTTGTAGGAAGGAGCTCCCCTGCTGACTCCAAGCTGGCATCCTCCAAGCAGCATAGACGCACGCCGCGAAGAAGGCAAGGGCGAGAGCTCCAAGGGCAAATCCAGTCGCTAACCTCAGTGGCATCGAGTTGCCAAAGGGATCCAAAGCCTAACAGTGCCAGGCAGCATGCTGGAATGTTGAGCGCCTCCACAGAGCACGTCGGGATGCTTCAGCAGGCTGTACTGGCCATTTGGATGCTGATAGCACATGAGGGGCTGCATCGCCACAGCTGACATCGTTCCAAAGCCAGCAGCGAAGAGCGTGCCCACTGTGTTGCAAACCCTGTGAATGTTCCAGGCCCGCTTCCATAGCGGTGATGCGATATAGCAGACCAGTAGCCACAGCATGAGAGCAGGAAATATCATGCAACGGAAGAGGAACACGTTGACAGGATTGGCACCCAGGATGCAACTGGGGCTGAAGGTTTGCAGATCCAGCATGAAAATCTGTAGCGCGCCTGAAGTAGCCTGAAACTCTCTGGACCACTGGAGAGTCATCATGCCGAAAATCGCCACGACTTGCAGGATGTTCACTGCAAAGCTTGCACTCAAGAGGACGGCCACAAAGGGGGAGGCACGTGTGGTCACTGGATTGTTCAGGAGATAATAAGCTCCAACCAGTGCTGCCAACCCCAGCGGAACGACAACCAGCACAGGAACAAATGCTCCAACCTGACAGTCTTGGCACGAGCCTTCCTCACTCAGTGTTTGCCCGTCGGGGCATCTGGAGCATGGCACACCCTCTAAACCACCGCAGTCCCCTGGCATGCCACCCGGGCACATGGATTTTGGTCGGCACTCCCAGACACTGAGAGGCTGTTCCACTGTGCTGAAGAATCCGGCGACCAGCTGCGGAGTGAAGGCTTCGCCTAGGCTTGCTTGCCCATCCCTGAGGGTGCTGATGGATGATGAAAGTGGACAAGAAAGACCCCGGCTGCATGAAACGCACTGGAAGGAGGTCACAGACTCGAGTACGTTGATGGTGTTCGGCTTGCATCCACATTCGGAGATTGAAAGCGAGCCGAGACCGACTGTTGTCGAACTCTCAGGACATGCCTTGCATGCCTCTTGGCCGACCTCATCCTGGTACCACCCAATGGGACAGCGCTTGCAAGTGGCTCCTCCTCGCTCATCTTGAAATTCACCTGCTGCGCAGGGATCACAGGTCAAAGATAAGCCAGCAGCCTGATGCGTGCCCGGCACACACTTGGTGCAGACATGGGTCGTGCCGGCATCATCCAGCAGAACCTCTGATGCATGTCCAGCTGGGCAAGGCTTGCAGCGGATGGAACTTGGCTCGGCTCGGGTTGATACGAAGCGCTCATCCTGCTCATCGAACATACCATACCCAGCGGAACACTCAGAGTTATCTGGAATCCATGTCCTCCACGTGGGCTCATTTGCTTGAAGCCACCTGCAAGCAACCTCTGGCCACCCATCCTGCGACTCCAACTGATCAAGAAGCAAAGCCTTCATAGTGCCCAAGTCGATATTCAAGTTCGAGAGCATTGCCTCCACATCTGGCGCAAATCTTCCCAGGTCTTGGCTCACTTGCTTACTGATCTCTATATCCACGGCGTCCGTTGCCATTTCCCCACGCAACCAGGCTGCAGCATCATGGGGTGGGAAGACAACACTGACTGGATCAACCACCAGAAATGTTGGGTCGGGTTCCCACCAGTAGGTTATGCTCGGGTAATCCAGAAAGAGGCTTGTGTAGTTGCCCCAGCCCGACCCAACCGCCAAGGCGACGGGCATGTTGTGAGCTGTGGCCTTTTGCATCCATTCGTGCAATGCCCATCCGTTGCCTCCAGAGAACATGATCACACATGTCGCCGGATCCTGACGGCATGCCGGGGAGTACCAGAAGAAGGAGTCGAAACACCTTCCCCGAGTCATGGTGCCCTCTACCACAACTCCTGCTGTGTCACCAGTGATCTTGACATACTCCTTCATTCGAGCTGAATCCATCAGAGTCGTCTCTCCGCATGGAAGCAAGCGGCTGGTCTCAACGTCTCTTGGGCTGCTGAAATGACGCCATGGACTCTTCCTGGAGGCGTTGTAGGAGCGGAAGTACTCTAAGGCTTCCGCATCTGCCTTGTAGGCAGCTTCCCTTATGCGCTCAGGGAGGTAGACCGATACCCGACCGTTATACCCCATGGATCCCAAAGACTTCGGTGCCATGGATGGCATCTCCGCTTTCATCTCGGCCAGCAATGTCGCATAACCTCCAGACCAAGCTTCCATGTTGACATGCACATAGGTGGTGGTGCCACCGCACATGGGATTGGACGTGTTGCTTGGTGCTGCGCATCCAGCAATTGCGTAGAAGCCTTCGGGGGTGCCTGCTCCCACTCCTTTCTGCTCCGCATTGAAGCCCAAGACTTCCTGGCCGCTTGAACTATGCATCAGCTTGCTTCCAATGTTTTATCTGCCCTAGGATAAGGCTTTCTGCGCTTAGGGGTGGCGGAGCGAGTCAGCAATCACACGAAGGAGTTCAACCAACGTGTCGAATTCAAAATCGTTCCCAACAGTCCAGTCTAGAACCTAGAATGGGTCATAACGCGCCAGACATCCGAGTCCTGAATGATGATTTGGACCAGCTCCACCGCCACTTGACCTGCTGGCCAGTTGTTGACCCAGAGTCCCACCGCGTAGTGCTCGTCACCCTGCACCAAGTCCTTCCTTGCGGACTCAGGGATAGCATCTGGTAGGCAGCTCGCGGCCACCAATGGCACGACGAAGCAGAAGCGCATCAGACACATCTACATCTGGAAGGACATGATTTCGATGCAGGCTGAAGAGTCTGAGAGCCCAACATGCACCCACCTCGAGCAACCGTCGACCCTACAACTCAGACTTTTTCTTAGCTGAGAGTTTGCCGACGCACACTTTGCGTGGTGTCGGCTGAAGGCCGGATTGCCTCCAGTGCCACAAACGGCAGCAACCTTTGGTTGGTTAAGGTAAAACTTGGAAACGCCGACGCCGTAGGCATTTCCTGCGCAACTTTGGTCCTGAAACGGACATAAAATCCCGTCCGAAGACAACGTCACTCTGGAGACAGCCCTGTATCCAACATGGAAGTCGAGAATACTTGAAAATCATTCCAAACACCATCATTTGAAGAGGACTTACTATCAAAACACTCTTTTTTGACTTCCACGTGAAACTATGGACAGTGTAAGTTTTACAATGCAAAACGTGGAAAAAAAGAGAGGGTCTCTAGCACTCCACCGTGACCATCTTCTGATGACTCGTCACGACCTCAACGCCAGGAACCTCTTGGGATGACAAGAGCTCTCCCTCTTCTTGAGACTGCTCATCCCTTTCCTCATCTGCGGCCTGCTCATTTGTCTCTTCCCCTGGTGACAATGGCGGACTTGGTTTTAGAGAAGCTCTGAAGACCTTGCTGATACCAGCCATGCGCAAGCGACTGGCTTTGGTAGAGAAGTTCGTGGCCAGCACATCATCAAAGATTTCGATGGCGTTCGACAGTTGCTCTAAGTCATAGGCATTCAATCTCTGCATGTTTGACTCAAGCTCATCTGCAGTCACTGCCAGCAGGGCTGCTGCGCATTCTCTGACAGCCTGCGTTTGCTCCTCTACAACAATGCCCTTGCCCATGTTCAAGACCGGCGATGCATCACGGCCACGCCACTGCACACACATAGCTGTGAGGCTTGAGAGCAGCATGAAGGCCAAGCCGATGCATAGGAAGAGCAAGGTGCACATTGTGAATACCTGCGCGAACTGCTCCTCCTTCTCCCTGTCTTCCTGCATTGAAGTGCGAATGAGCAAGAGCAAGGTAGTCGAGAGCAGCGTGTCCATCACGTTGATGAGACGAGCCTTCCATGGCTGAAGCACTGCCTGCGCAATGACATAAGCCTGTAGCAGCACACTGGCTATAGCCACCTGCGCGGCTGGAAGGTCTGTAGCCACAACAATGGCGAACGCAATGGATGTTCCCCTTAGCTTCAGCATAGTTGGAAAGCCCGACGTGTGTGTTACAATGGGCAGTGAATTCAAGTTCGTGGGTCGTGCTAAAGCACCATCACGGGGCAAACCCGATTGTCCCAAGTATGCCAAATGAGAAACTTGATGCTAACCAAGGAGGGTGCTGGTTGATTCATTACCACTTGCCAGCGCTGCCACCTACGTGTGCGAACTTAAATCATCGGTGCACCTCTCTTATCTGTCCGCAACACTCACATTCAACAGCAAAACTTGCTGGGCCAAGTGTGGCTGGCGTGGAGGAATCGACAGGCTTGTAGGAAGGAGCTCCCCTGCTGACTCCAAGCCAGCATCATCCAAGCAGCATAGACGCACGCCGCGAAGAAGGCAAGGGCGAGAGCTCCAAGGGCAAATCCAGTCGCTAACCTCAGTGGCATCGAGTTGCCAAAGGGATCCAAAGCCTAACAGTGCCAGGCAGCATGCTGGAATGTTGAGCGCCTCCACAGAGCACGTCGGGATGCTTCAGCAGACTGTACTGGCCATTTGGATGCTGATAGCACATGAGGGGCTGCATCGCCACAGCTGACATAGTTCCAAAGCCAGCAGCGAAGAGCGTGCCCACTGTGTTGCAAACCCTGTGAATGTTCCAGGCCCACCCCCATAGCGGCGATGCGAAATAGCAGACCAGTAGCCACAGCGCGAGAGCAGGAAATATCAGGCAACGGATGACGAACACGTTGACAGGATTGGCACCCAGGATGCAACTGGGGCTGAAGGTTTGCAGATCCAGCATGAAAATCTGTAGCGCGCCTGAAGTAGCCTGAAACTCGTTGGACCACTGGAGGGTCATCATGCCGAAAATCGCCACGACTTGCAGGATGTTCACTGCAAAGCTTGCACTCAAGAGGACGGCCACAAAGGGGGAGGCGCGTGTTTTCACTGGATTGTTCAGGAGATAATAAGCTCCAACCAGTGCTGCCAACCCCAGCAACACTACAAGCAGCGCAGGAACAAATGCTCCAGCCTGACAGTCTTGGCACGAGCCGTTACTCAGTGTTTGCCCATCGGGGCATCTGGAGCACGGCAATCCCTCCAAACCACCGCAGTCCCCTGGCCTGCCACCTGGGCACATGGATTTTGGTCGGCACTCCCAGACACTGAGAGGCTCTTTCACTGTGCTGAAGAATCCGGGGACCAGCTCCGGAGTGTAGGCTTCGCCTAGGCTTGCCTGCCCATCCCTGAGGGTGGTGATGGATGATGAAAGTGGACAAGCAAGACCCCTGCTGCATGCAACGCACTGGAAGGAGGTCACAGACTCGAGTACGTTGATGGTGTTCGGCTTGCATCCACATTCGGAGATTGAAAGCGAGCCGAGACCGACTGTTGTCGAACTCTCAGGACATGCCTTGCATGCCTCTTGGCCGACCTCATCCTGGTACCACCCAATGGGACAGCGCTTGCAAGTGGCTTCTCCTCGCTCATCTTGAAATTCACCTGCTGCGCAGGGATCACAGGTCAAAGACGAGCCAGCAGCCTGATGCGTGCCCGGCACACACTTGGTGCAGACATGGGTCGTGCCGGCATCATCCAACAGAACCTCTGATGCATGTCCAGCTGGGCAAGGCTTGCAGCGGATGGAGCTTGGCTCGGCTCGGGTTGATACGAAGCGCTCATCCTGCTCATCGAACATCCCATACCCAGCGGAACACTCAGAGTTATCTGGAATCCATTGCCTCCACGCGGGCTCGTTTGTCTGAAGCCACCTGCAAGCAACCTCTGGCCACCCATCCTGCGACTCCAACTGATCAAGAAGCAAAGCCTTCATAGTGCCCAAGTCGATATTCAAGTTCGAGAGCATTGCCTCCACATCTGGCGCCAATCTTCCCAGGTCTTGGCTCACTTGCTTCGTTATGTCCAGGTTTTCACCTTGCGAGGAGGCATCCCCACGAGCCCAACCTGCAGGATCATATGTTGGGAAGACAATCCTGGATGGGTTGACAGCCAGAAATGTCGGGTCAGGTTCCCACCAGTAGGTTGTGCTCGGGTAATCTAGAAAGAGGCTTGTGTAGTTGCCCCAGCCCGACCCAACCGCCAAGGCGACGGGCATGTTGTGAGCTGTGGCCTTTTGCATCCATTCCCCCATAGCCCATCCGTTGCCTCCATTGAACAAGATCACACATGTCGCCGGATCCTGACGGCATGCCGGGGAGTACCAGAAGAAGGAGTCGAAACACCTTCCCCGAGTCATGGTGCCCTCTACCACAACTCCTGCTGTGTCACCAGTGATCTTGACATACTCCTTCATTCGAGCTGAATCCATCAGAGTCGTCTCTCCGCATGGAAGCAAGCGGCTGGTCTCAACGTCTCTTGGGCTGCTGAAATAACGCCATGGACTCTTCCTGGAGGCGTTGTAGGAGCGGAAGTACTCTAAGGCTTCCGCATCTGCCTTGTAGGCAGCTTCCTTTATATGCTCCGGGAGGTAGACTGACGCAAGCCCGTCATAGCCCATGGATCCCAAAGACTTCGGTGCCATGGATGGCATCTCCGCTTTCATCTCGGCCAGCAATGTCTCATAGCCTCCAGACCAAGCTTCCACGTTGACATGCACATAGGTGGTGGTGCCACCGCACATGGGATTAGACGAGCTGAGTGGTGCTGCGCATCCAGCAATTGCGTAGAAGCCTTGTGGGGTGCCTGCTCCCACTCCTTTCTGCTCCGCATTGAAGCCCAAGACTTCCTGGCCGCTTGAAGTATGCATCAGCTTGCTTCCAATGTTTTATCTGCCCTAGGATAAGGCTTTCTGCGCTTAGGGGTGGCGGAGCGAGTCAGCAATCACACGAAGGAGTTCAACCAACGTGTCGAATTCAAAATCGTTCCAAACAGTCCAGTCTAGAATCTAGAATGGGTCATAACGCGCCAGACATCCGAGTCCTGAATGATGATTTGGACCAGCTCCACCGCCACTTGACCTGCTGGCCAGTTGTTGACCCAGAGTCCCACCGCGTAGTGCTCGTCACCCTGCACCAAGTCCTTCCTTGCGGACTCAGGGATAGCATCTGGTAGGCAGCTCGCGGCCACCAATGGCACGACGAAGCAGAAGCGCATCAGACACATCTACATCTGGAAGGACATGATTTCGATGCAGGCTGAAGAGTCTGAGAGCCCAACATGCACCCACCTCGAGCAACCGTCGACCCTACAACTCAGACTTTTTCTTAGCTGAGAGTTTGCCGACGCACACTTTGCGTGGTGTCGGCTGAAGGCCGGATTGCCTCCAGTGCCACAAACGGCAGCAACCTTTGGTTGGTTAAGGTAAAACTTGGAAACGCCGACGCCGGAGGCATTTCCTGCGCAACTTTGGTCCTGAAACGGACATAGAGACATTGAAAATCCCGTCCTATGGACAGTGTACAGTAAGTTTTACAATGCAAAACATGGAAAAAAAGAGAGGGTCTCTAGCACTCCACCGTGACCATCTTCTGATGACTCGTCACGACCTCAACGCCAGGAACCTCTTGGATGACAAGAGCTCTCCCTCTTCTTGAGACTGCTCATCCCTTTCCTCATCTGCGGCCTGCTCATTTGTCTCTTCCCCTGGTGACAATGGCGGACTTGGTTTTAGAGCAGCTCTGAAGACCTTGCTGATACCAGCCATGCGCAAGCGACTGGCTTTGGTAGAGAAGTTCGTGGCCAGCACATCATCCAAGATTTCGATGGCGTGCGACAGTTGCTCTAAGTCATAGGCATTCAATCTCTGCATGTTTGACTCAAGCTCATCTGCAGTCACTGCCAGCAGGGCTGCTGCGCATTCTCTGACAGCCTGCGTTTGCTCCTCTACAACAATGCCCTTGCCCATGTTCAAGACCGGCGATGCATCACGGCCACGCCACTGCACACACATAGCTGTGAGGCTTGAGAGCAGCATGAAGGCCAAGCCGATGCATAGGAAGAGCAAGGTGCACATTGTGAATACCTGCGCGAACTGCTCCTCCTTCTCCCTGTCTTCCTGCATTGAAGTGCGAATGAGCAAGAGCAAGGTAGTCGAGAGCAGCGTGTCCATCACGTTGATGAGACGAGCCTTCCATGGCTGAAGCACTGCCTGCGCAATGACATAAGCCTGTAGCAGCACACTGGCTATAGCCACCTGCGCGGCTGGAAGGTCTGTAGCCACAACAATGGCGAACGCAATGGATGTTCCCCTTAGCTTCAGCATAGTTGGAAAGCCCGACGTGTGTGTTACAATGGGCAGTGAATAGAAGTTCGTGGGTCGTGCTAAAGCACCATCACGGGGCAAACCCGATTGTCCCAAGTATGCCAAATGAGAAACTTGATCCTAACTAAGGAGGGTCCTGGTTAATTCATTACCACTTGCCAGCGCTGCCACCTACGTGTGCGAACTTAAATCATCGGTGCACCTCTCTAATCTGTCCGCAACACTCACATTCAACAGCAAAATTTGCTGGGCCAAGTGTGGCTGGCGTGGAGGAATCGACAGGCTTGTAGGAAGGAGCTCCCCTGCTGACTCCAAGCCAGCATCATCCAAGCAGCATAGACGCACGCCGCGAAGAAGGCAAGGGCGAGAGCTCCAAGGCAAATCCAGTCGCTAACCTCAGTGGCATCGAGTTGCGAAAGGGATCCAAAGCCTAACAGTGCCAGGCAGCATGCTGGAATGTTGAGCGCCTCCACAGAGCACGTCGGGATGTTTCAGCAGGCTGTACTGGCCATTTGGATGCTGATAGCACATGAGGGGCTGCATCGCCACAGCTGACATCGTTCCAAAGCCAGCAGCGAAGAGCGTGCCCACTGTGTTGCAAACCCTGTGAATGTTCCAGGCCCGCCCCGATAGCGGCGATGCGAAATAGCAGACCAGTAGCCACAGCGCGAGAGCAGGAAATATCAGGCAACGGAGGAGGAACACGTTGACAGGATTGGCACCCAGGATGCAACTGGGGCTGAAGGTTTGCAGATCCAGCATGAAAATCTGTAGCGCGCCTGAAGTAGCCTGAAACTCGTTGGACCACTGGAGGGTCATCATGCCGAAAATCGCCACGACTTGCAGGATGTTCACTGCAAAGCTTGCACTCAAGAGGACGGCCACAAAGGGGGAGGCGCGTGTTTTCACTGGATTGTTCAGGAGATAATAAGCTCCAACCAGTGCTGCCAACCCCAGCAACACTACAAGCAGCGCAGGAACAAATGCTCCAGCCTGACAGTCTTGGCACGAGCCGTTACTCAGTGTTTGCCCATCGGGGGCATCTGGAGCACGGCAATCCCTCCAAACCACCGCAGTCCCCTGGCCTGCCACCTGGGCACATGGATTTTGGTCGGCACTCCCAGACACTGAGAGGCTCTTTCACTGTGCTGAAGAATCCGGGGACCAGCTCCGGAGTGTAGGCTTCGCCTAGGCTTGCCTGCCCATCCCTGAGGGTGGTGATGGATGATGAAAGTGGACAAGCAAGACCCCTGCTGCATGCAACGCACTGGAAGGAGGTCACAGACTCGAGTACGTTGATGGTGTTCGGCTTGCATCCACATTCGGAGATTGAAAGCGAGCCGAGACCGACTGTTGTCGAACTCTCAGGACATGCCTTGCATGCCTCTTGGCCGACCTCATCCTGGTACCACCCAATGGGACAGCGCTTGCAAGTGGCTTCTCCTCGCTCATCTTGAAATTCACCTGCTGCGCAGGGATCACAGGTCAAAGACGAGCCAGCAGCCTGATGCGTGCCCGGCACACACTTGGTGCAGACATGGGTCGTGCCGGCATCATCCAACAGAACCTCTGATGCATGTCCAGCTGGGCAAGGCTTGCAGCGGATGGAGCTTGGCTCGGCTCGGGTTGATACGAAGCGCTCCTCCTGCTCATCAAACATCCCATACCCAGCGGAACACTCAGAGTTATCTGGAATCCATTGCCTCCACGTGGGCTCGTTTGTCTGAAGCCACCTGCAAGCAACCTCTGGCCACCCATCCTGCGACTCCAACTGATCAAGAAGCAAAGCCTTCATAGTGCCCAAGTCGATATTCAAGTTCGAGAGCATTGCCTCCACATCTGGCGCCAATCTTCCCAGGTCTTGGCTCACTTGCTTCGTTATGTCCAGGTTTTCACCTTGCGAGGAGGCATCCCCACGAGCCCAACCTGCAGGATCATATGTTGGGAAGACAATCCTGGATGGGTTGACAGCCAGAAATGTCGGGTCAGGTTCCCACCAGTAGGTTGTGCTCGGGTAATCTAGAAAGAGGCTTGTGTAGTTGCCCCAGCCCGACCCAACCGCCAAGGCGACGGGCATGTTGTGAGCTGTGGCCTTTTGCATCCATTCCCCCATAGCCCATCCGTTGCCTCCATTGAACAAGATCACACATGTCGCCGGATCCTGACGGCATGCCGGGGAGTACCAGAAGAAGGAGTCAAAACACCTTCCCCGAGTCATGGTGCCCTCTACCACAACTCCTGCTGTGTCACCAGTGATCTTGACGTACTCCTTCATTCGAGCTGAATCCATCAGAGTCGTCTCTCCGCATGGAAGCAAGCGGCTGGTCTCAACGTCTCTTGGGCTGCTGAAATAACGCCATGGACTCTTCCTGGAGGCGTTGTAGGAGCGGAAGTATTCTAAGGCTTCCGCATCTGCCTTGTAGGCAGCTTCCTTTATATGCTCCGGGAGGTAGACTGACGCAAGCCCGTCATAGCCCATGGATCCCAAAGACTTCGGTGCCATGGATGGCATCTCCGCTTTCATCTCGGCCAGCAATGTCTCATAGCCTCCAGACCAAGCTTCCACGTTGACATGCACATAGGTGGTGGTGCCACCGCACATGGGATTGGACGAGCTGAGTGGTGCTGCGCATCCAGCAATTGCGTAGAAGCCTTGTGGGGTGCCTGCTCCCACTCCTTTCTGCTCCGCATTGAAGCCCAAGACTTCCTGGCCGCTTGAAGTATGCATCAGCTTGCTTCCAATGTTTTATCTGCCCTAGGATGAGGCTTTCTGCGCTTAGGGGTGGCGGAGCGAGTCAGCAATCACACGAAGGAGTTCAACCAACGTGTCGAATTCGAAATCGTTCCAAACAGTCCAGTCTAGAATCTAGAATGGGTCATAACGCGCCAGACATCCGAGTCCTGAATGATGATTTGGACCAGCTCCACCGCCACTTGACCTGCTGGCCAGTTGTTGACCCAGAGTCCCACCGCGTAGTGCTCGTCACCCTGCACCAAGTCCTTCCTTGCGGACTCAGGGATAGCATCTGGTAGGCAGCTCGCGGCCACCAATGGCACGACGAAGCAGAAGCGCATCAGACACATCTGGAAGGACATGATTTCGATGCAGGCTGAAGAGTCTGAGAGCCCAACATGCACCCACCTCGAGCAACCGTCGACCCTACAACCCAGACTTTGTCTTAGCTGAGAGTTTGCCGACGCTGGATTGCCTCCCGCGTCACAAACGGCACCAACCTTTGGTTAGTTAAGGTAAAACTTGCTAACGCCGATGCCGTAGGCATTTCCTGCGCAACTTTGGTTCTGAAACGGACGGTCCAATCCCGTCCGAAGACAAAGTCACTCTGGAGACAGCCCTGTATCCAACATGGAAGTCGAGAATACTTGAAAATCATTCCAAACACCATCATTTGAAGAGGACTTACTATCAAGACACTCTTTTCTGATTTCCACGTGAAACTATGGACTGTGTAAGTTTTACAACGCAAAACGTGGAAAAATTAGAGAGGGTCTCTAGCACTCCACCGTGACCATCTTCTGATGACTCGTCACGACCTCAACGCCAGGAACCTCTTGGGATGGCAAGAGCTCTCCCTCTTGGTCTGGAGACTGCTCATCCCTTTCCTCATTTGCGGCCTGCTCATTTGTTTCTTCCCCTGGTGACAATGGCGGACTTGGTTTTAGAGAAGCTCTGAAGACCTTGCTGATACCAGCCATGCGCAAGCGACTGGCTTTGGTAGAGAAGTTCGTGGCCAGCACATCATCCAAGATTTCGATGGCGTTCGACAGTTGCTCTAAGTCATAGGCATTCAATCCCTTCAAGCCTGACTGAAACTCATCTGCAGCCACTGCGAGCAGAGCTTCTGCACAGCGCTGGAGAGCCTTCATTTGCTGCTCTACAACAATGCCCTTGCCCATGTTCAAGACCGGCGATGCATCACGGCCACGCCACTGCACACACATAGCTGTGAGGCTTGAGAGCAGCATGAAGGCCAAGCCGATGCATAGGAAGAGCAAGGTGCACATTGTGAATACCTGCGCGAACTGCTCCTCCTTCTCCCTGTCTTCCTGCATTGAAGTGCGAATGAGCAAGAGCAAGGTAGTCGAGAGCAGCGTGTCCATCACGTTGATGAGACGAGCCTTCCAAGGCTGAAGCACTGCCTGTGCAATGACATAAGCCTGTAGCAGCACACTGGCTATAGCCACCTGCGCGGCTGGAAGGTCTGTAGCCACAACAATGGCGAACGCAAAGCCGAAGCCGCGGAGTAGCGGCAACAGGCCGAACCACCATGCGCTCAGGCGGAAGTTCCCCTTAGCTTCAGCATAGTTGGAAAGCCCGACGTGTGTTACAATGGGCAGTGAATAGAAGTTCGTGGGTCGTGCTAAAGCACCATCACGGGGCAAACCCGATTGTCCCAAGTATGCCAAATGAGAAACTTGATCCTAACCAAGGAGGGTGCTGGTTAATTCATTACCACTTGCCAGCGCTGCCACCTACGTGTGCGAACTTAAATCATCGGTGCACCTCTCTTATCTGTCCGCAACACTCACATTCAACAGCAAAACTTGCTGGGCCAAGTGTGGCTGGCGTGGAGGAATCGACAGGCTTGTAGGAAGGAGCTCCCCTGCTGACTCCAAGCCAGCATCCTCCAAGCAGCATAGACGCACGCTGCGAAGAAGGCAAGGGCGAGAGCTCCAAGGGCAAATCCAGTCGCTAACCTCAGTGGCATCGAGTTGCCAAAGGGATCCAAAGCCTAACAGTGCCAGGCAGCATGCTGGAATGTTGAGCGCCTCCACAGAGCACGTCGGGATGCTTCAGCAGACTGTACTGGCCATTTGGATGCTGATAGCACATGAGGGGCTGCATCGCCACAGCTGACATAGTTCCAAAGCCAGCAGCGAAGAGCGTGCCCACTGTGTTGCAAACCCTGTGAAGGTTCCAGGCCCGCTTCCATAGCGGCGATGCGAAATAGCAGACCAGTAGCCACAGCGCGAGAGCAGGAAATATCAGGCAACGGAGGAGGAACACGTTGACAGGATTGGCACCCAGGATGCAACTGGGGCTGAAGGTTTGCAGATCCAGCATGAATATCTGTAGCGCGCCTGAAGTAGCCTGAAACTCGTTGGACCACTGGAGGGTCATCATGCCGAAAATCGCCACGACTTGCAGGATGTTCACTGCAAAGCTTGCACTCAAGAGGACGGCCACAAAGGGGGAGGCGCGTGTTTTCACTGGATTGTTCAGGAGATAATAAGCTCCAACCAGTGCTGCCAACCCCAGCAACACTACAAGCAGCGCAGGAACAAATGCTCCAGCCTGACAGTCTTGGCACGAGCCGTTACTCAGTGTTTGCCCATCGGGGCATCTGGAGCACGGCAATCCGAAGTAGCCTGAAACTCTCTGGACCACTGGAGAGTCATCATGCCGAAAATCGCCACGACTTGCAGGATGTTCACTGCAAAGCTTGCACTCAAGAGGACGGCCACAAAGGGGGAGGCACGTGTGGTCACTGGATTGTTCAGGAGATAATAAGCTCCAACCAGTGCTGCCAACCCCAGCGGAACGACAACCAGCACAGGAACAAATGCTCCAACCTGACAGTCTTGGCACGAGCCTTCCTCACTCAGTGTTTGCCCGTCGGGGCATCTGGAGCATGGCACACCCTCTAAACCACCGCAGTCCCCTGGCATGCCACCCGGGCACATGGATTTTGGTCGGCACTCCCAGACACTGAGAGGCTGTTCCACTGTGCTGAAGAATCCGGCGACCAGCTGCGGAGTGAAGGCTTCGCCTAGGCTTGCTTGCCCATCCCTGAGGGTGCTGATGGATGATGAAAGTGGACAAGAAAGACCCCGGCTGCATGAAACGCACTGGAAGGAGGTCACAGACTCGAGTACGTTGATGGTGTTCGGCTTGCATCCACATTCGGAGATTGAAAGCGAGCCGAGACCGACTGTTGTCGAACTCTCAGG
>CAWVNT010000241.1:0-18536 GCA_963930775.1 Cliona cf. orientalis
CGAGAATGGGGACCATTCTGATACTTGTTCAAAGTCCAGTGACATGTAATTACAATGTAACTTTTACCGCGGACTTGATCCCAAAAGGAAAGGAAAGTAGTCCTATCACTAGTTCTGCACCTTGCACGCTTGTGTGACTGTCATTTGACTCACTTGCTCTTCTCTCTGGAGATATCTCTCTGTTTATCTGCTAAGAACTATTTGAAAATAATTGCAAGTAATTCAGTCTCAATATTGGGATTTCAAAAATGCTGCTTGTGGCACAACACATTTTGTTTTTGGTAAACTTTGCATCCCCGTGGTTGGAGTTTGAAACGAAAAGGAAACGTTACACGCCCTTTTTTCATTTGCATTCGGGTTTTTCACGTTAAGCATTTCGGTCAGATTATCTGACAGATCTAAAGTTACACAGAACAAAATAAATTTCATCAAAAATTGCCCCCAGTGGGGTTTGAACTCACAACCTCCAGATCATCACTCTAATGCTCTGCCAACTGAGCTAAGTCACTATTTTGTTGTCTATGTGGATCATTAAGGCCTTTATAAAGTCATGCTCTATTGATTCTAGAAATGAACAAAGTCCAACATGTGAAGTGGTGCATGAAACAAACAAAGCTCACTTCTGAAATCTCCTGACCAACAAATTCCTGCCTAGCTCAGTTGGCAGAGCATTAGAGTGATGATCCAGAGGTTTTGAGTTCAAACCCCACTGGGGGCAATTTTTGATGAAATTTATTTTGTTCTGTGTAACTTCAGATCTGTAAGATAATCTGACAGAAATGCGTATCGTGAAAAACTAGATTGTTGTTTAAAGGTCCACAAAAATCGATTTTTGGATGAAAGAGACAGCGAAAGTATACCTTTGCATAATTGTAAAAAGCCGAGTGTATTCTGAAAGTTCCGAACTTGTTCAGTTCAAACATATCTGATAATGTAGATAAGAAAAACCGACATTACTATGCATTCCAACTTATTAATTCAGATGATTAGATTTCAAAAGAAAAACTTCATGTAATCGATAACCAGAGTATATCTATTCCTCAAAACGCCAAACAGATGAAAACTTTTAACTAGAGATCGAAGTACCAAATACTCTTTTTGGCCTCATGTATTTGGAAGGGCAAAACAAAAAACAAAAACAAAAAGGACCTAAACATAATGTTTTTTTACGTAGAAAGAACTTCAGATGGCACTGTCAAGTACATGCGGTGTACTACTCGCTTTGACAGTAGGGGGAGGCACCAAAGTATACTGCCAGTTCCCTTTTGGATGTACCTTTTAGGACTGCAACGAATCTTGAAACTGGTTATTCTGAATGTTAAAATTTTAAAAGAGCGTGTGAGTGACTGCAGTGCTTAACGTTCGCATGGACCTTCTGAACTTTGACATAATTGAATGGAACAGGGAATATCCTCAGTTGACCAAAATTTCACACAACAGAAATTCTAACAAAATCCATTGTTTACACCTATTGCTTTAAACATTGTGCTGTCAAGAACAGCACTTGAAATCCATTAATCATTCAGTAAAGGAGAAGGCCCACCAAGATTGGAGGTGACACTTTGAAATGATCCTAGTCTGCCCCTGGCCATGTAACTATCCTCAATGTGTCAAAGTACCATTGTTTTGCAATTACTCAAACCTAAATCTATACACCCCATGTCATGCCAACTTCTAGTACTTGCGGGTTCTGTGACAGTTTTCTGGTCAGAAAGTCTACACCTGTCGAAATTCTTGGTGATGACAGACACACAGGGACAATGTTCAGGTCAGACCTCATTGCTTTGGTTAAGATTGGATCACTTTCAAAGTCTCTTTGTTTTTACGAAGCTGTACAAGAGCGGGCACTAATTCAAAACACCCAAATACACTTTGATACTGGCAACAACACTTTGTGTTCTTTGGGTGGTTTCTGTACTTGACTAATACTTTTTCAATTTGTGCTACAAGCAGTAGGCATCAGACTGGACAGATGATGGACATTTCATTTCATCCCATTTAGCAATGTCAAACCAAGGTTTCACTTTAATTTCACAGCAGACACGGCGAATATCTGAAGAAAATAAGTCTGTAGTGTATAAGCTGTTGAGGAAAGTATTTCTTACAACTCTATTTTGTATTTTTTCTAGTTGTTTGATACCAATGAATCAAAGTTTCTTGCACCAGGGACATTGGGTTCCTGATTATTTTGCACACTACCTTATGCTTTGCACAATAATTTAAAAACAAGGCAGGTATTTATGATAACAACTGAAAATTGTCGTGACTGTAACAGAAACCACGGGGGTCCTCTAACTCTGGCAAATCACTAAAAATAGACGAGAGTAGGCTTTCCGTGTAATTTGTTAGTCTCGTCGAGAGACTACTGTGATGTACCCTGCACTGACCGTGTACCAAAATTGAGTGCCAAAAACTGCCACTTTACCCCCCCCCCCACCCCCTGGAAATGAAAATTTGGAAATTTCAAGTCAAGTTGAAAGTTTGGAGTAAAGTTGGACTTCCGACATGAAACTGCCAGTTTACCCCCCTCCCCCAAAAGTGAAAACTTTGCAGATTTGGAACTTTCATGTCAAGTTGGACTTCAGAAATGAAAGTGCTGGTTTAACCTCACCCCCCCCCCCCCCCCCCCGAGTGAAAACTTTGCAGATTTGGAACTTTCATGTCAAGTTGGACTTCAGAAATGAAAGTGCCGGTTTACCCTCACCCCCCCCTCCCCCCCCCCCCCCCCCCCCCCCGAGTGAAAACTTTGCAGATTTGGAACTTTCATGTCAAGTTGGACTTCAGAAATGAAAGTGCCAGTTTAACCTCCCCCCTCCCCAAGTGAAAACTTAGCAGATTTGGAACTTTCATGTCAAGTTGGACTTCAGAAATGAAAGTGCTGGTTTACCCCCCCGAAAGTGAAAAACTTAGCAGATTTGGAACTTTCATGCCAAGTTAGACTTAACACTTTGTGACCTCTCGACGAGACTTACAAAACGTACTGCACGTTTGCCACTAGTTAATTCTTTACTACACGGTTATTTCTCCAGAACAACGACAACTATTCCGCAACTCATTCCTTGTTATTATTGTTCTTACGAGAGACACATTCAAATCTTTAGCTTAAGATAGTTCTTTGGGACCGTGACGTCCAAGCCATGTGCTTACTGACAAAATTTTAATTGTTTAAACCTCATTGAACATTAGCTAGCTGTATTGTCAGTCTGCTTAACCCAATGGATCAACTGTGGATCATGTATCCACAAACAATGGTGGGGGTTTGCTGGTTCATTTTTGTGGTAAGACATTCATTAATTGGTTGGCGAATGTTGCTTAAAATTTCACAAATGTCCCATAATTTTATTTTCTTCAGACGACTTATGTTAAATCTTTGAACGGTAGGTCCCAAAGAACTACCTCAACATACGCAATACAATGCAAATACGCAATAGCGCCGCACAACTGGAACTATTTTTGTTTTGATGATCACAGTGAGAGTCCAGTATGAGTATTAATACACGAATGTGAATACTGCCAGAAATGTGACCTCGGCCAATCAGCACCCTAGAAGCCTGTTGCACATCATTGCAGATGAAGATAGCTGTGCAACGACCACCCAGTTCTGTATTTTAACCCCATAAATCAAATTATATGATTTCCTATTGTATAATTGTTCTTAAAAAGAAGATACTACACATAAACTTTTGTGTACTTTTGGATGCAAATATAATGCAGTTCTTACAGGGAAAATAGAGATTTAACCTGCATGCTCTCTAGCCAAAAAAAACCCCACTACATCTCGTCATCGCTGACTTATACGAGACGGAAACGAAAAATCAGAATGTACAGCAGGAATTAGAGGGACACATTACCACAAATTGTTTTGTGTATTATCAAACTTCAAAGCTTAACTATTGGTACTTTTTATCAAGGTTACCTGCAGTCTGGTAGCAATCTGGACAAACAAAATGCTAGCTATTTTACTGATGTGTCAAGTCTATTTGCCAGCTTCCAAACAAAAATGCAATCTTTCGACATTTCACCTGATAACCTTTCATGTTACAGCAAGGTACCAAAGGAATAGACTCAGGTGGGAGTCCCGTGTTCGACAAGATCATCAGGAGGAATATAAACTACTTTGTGATCCAGCTCCAATTAAAATAGACCTCCTCTCATTGCTTATCGTTGATTATGTAAACTCACTGCTAAGTGCTTTGGTATGAAATAGTATTGGAATTGTAATAATCTAATGATTTACCATTTACAGAAGAACTGGTGGTGAAGATGACATAAGTAACGATGATTAGGTCCAAAATTTGAAGTACTGAGTTCCGCCCAGTGAAATTATAATCTCAGTGGAGTTTTCTCTAAATGGAGCGGAACTTTCATTGAATTCAGTGAATTCAGGGAATTCAGAGAATCTGAGGAATCACTGAAGCATGAATTGGGTTCAGTATAAGGATCTGCCCTGTTAGCTCTGTCTCCATGGTCTAGTGGTATCATCTCTGTCTCTTACACAGGAGATCCTGGGTTCCAGCCCCACATTGCTCATTTTTTATTTTTTTATTTTTTTTTGTCACTGAATTCAGCGAATTCAGTGAAAACATTTAGAGAAAACTCCAGTGTCACTGACGGAAATTGGAGATCGTAGACCTGGATGTACCTGTTTATTTACAAGAGACCTACAACTTCCCCATGCCTGTTAAACCCATCACTACAAATAAAAGTTTGCTTCAATGCCACCTTCACCAAGGGAAACATCCGAGGCTAGAAAGAGAAACAGCCCAAGAGCCAATATTGGGCAATATGTGGCATGGTTTTGCACTGACCCCCATCTTCCATCAGTTAGGTCTCCGTGGGATGGTAATGAGCTCATATATTGCTTTACCTGCCAAACTGCGAAGTCCTACTGAAGTATAATTCGAGAAATGCAGAGATTTTCTACGGAACAAGTATTTAAGTCTGGGTTGATTTTGAGTACGTGCAAGGTTCTTTCTGTGGTATTTCAATCATGATGGTCCCAAATTCTTAAATAAAATATTATTTCAACTGGAGCTTTGTGTATCAGTATTGTGCTCGCCAGTCTGCCTTCTACTTGATGTGAGTCAATAGCATCTTCAGTGGAATACACTGTCCCCTATTCCAATTAAAACTACGGCTTAAACGAAGAATAGACTGCAAAAGATAATTTAAAACTGCAATATATTATTAAATAATCCAGAAAAAAAACAGTGATTTTTTTGTTTGAAATGTTTTGAAATTATACGTTTAACAATAGGTTTCACAATCAGAATGTACCACTTTCAGTGGATATCATTTCCATGTGGGGAGGTTACAGTAATATTTTTAACCTTGGTTCGACATTTGACAGTTTTCAGTCGAGTTGTTGTAAACCGAAGAACACCTTTGAAGCAGCACAGATAAACTTCAGAAAGAAAGGGATACAAAAGCGACACAATTTAAGATACTAGATAAGTTCCTGCTGCTAAGTAAAATACGGAAAATGAGTCCACCAACACCGAGGTTACGAAATAACAAACCGTAAGTAGCAAGTCAGACTGGAGATACCAGGCACAACTAAGTTTAGAATAAGTAGATATTCACATTAACGCTTTGTCCAGAAAGAGTTTGGCAGGTACGGGTTATTTGCTAGCCTTGTTAAGACATGCAAAAATAACCCAAAGTCAAGCCTTAATGTATTTCCTAGGTGACAGGCAAAATCAAGTTCCGTCGGTTGGGGTCTAGATGGCAATACAGTTGATCTTTGATTCTCACTTGTATTTAGGTTTGCTCATAAGCAATAACTAGCCATTTGCATCAGTAACTCTGGCACACACTGACGAGTTAACAAGCTGAGGAACAAGGTGAGAAGTAGCTTAACATGGTGTCAGAATTCATCTGGTTTAAAATATCAATGTTCGACATGAGCTTCTCGTGGAAACCCAGTGGAGCAAGTCCTGTTAATCACTCAGCAAGGCATCGCGAGCATCAGACAGGACAACCACCAACCTTAGTTGGAAGCCAATCAGCCAAATTAAAATTCCAATCCCTCTCCTGTTGAGAAGGGTGGGGGTAAACAAGTGAAATATGGTTTGGACAGGAAAAAAAAAAGACAGCTCAGCTGAACAAGTATCACCTGGATCCAGAGAAATCAATCACTGATCTAATCCCAATTTGTAAAAAATAGCTATTTGCGTCTGCGTCTAAAAATAACTTCAAATTATTAAATATCAGGCAGACTTGTCTTGCCACTGAAACTATCATACCTGTAACACGCAGAAAAAATGGTCTCCAGAAAGAATAAGTGGGTTCATTGTTTGTACCAACTATCATTTGCTTCTTGGTTATGAAGGCCATATTTGTTTCAAATATTTACCAATGAGCTCCATTTTTATATTTTAGTATCTGCCATTGTTTTCATAAAATCATTACTTGTCGCAAAAATAGAAACAGAGACTGTGGCTGTTTTTGCCAACAACATCACAACAATACATGGCTCCTTTGGAATTCCAGACGAAATGCGAAGTGGAATAACGTCACTGATTATGGTAGTTTTTTTCTACTGCCAGCTCACACAAATAATAACAAACATTCCCACACTTTGTCTACTATTTCACAACTTCAAGTAAGTAGCTTCTTGTGGTAATATACCACTAGATATCACGTTCTTCAAATTCAAAATATAATTTACAAAAGTTGCTCTTTGTGATCCTTAAACAATGATGGTCATGGATCTGGCCTCAGTGCATTTTCCCATTAACAAAATTCACACATTTAGTAGGCGTTCATTTATGTACCAGAAGGCTACCTTTATGTTTCAACTACAAAAATGACGTGTAAGCATATCTTATCCTTTATTCACATAACTATAAAATGAATAATACTTTCTTTCTGGCAAATGAAAAGCAAAATCCAGATCATAAACATCCAATTAAATCCATGCTTATCAGGAACACTTCGACTCATGTCAACTCTGACACTAATTTAGAAGATCTGAATTCTGCAAAATGTTACTTCTTACCCGATCCAAAGCACTTGATTAACTATCAGTTAATATCACTCAGCCCTAACCTCAGCGATGATCGGATTCTGATAATTTGTTGACGGAATGCAGGCTTCATTATAGTTACTAACCAATTACCACAGCATCAAGACTCATAATATTGTTGATAAATAATAACCACGCTATGCGTTTCTATACCATTTAAAATCATTGTGTTGTGTGTTCACTTCGCTAAAGTACCGTTCCCTCTGATTTCGATGGAAATTGAAAGGAAATACGACTTTTCTCTTCGGAAAGTTTAGTGCATAAGACAGGACAAAGACTACTACAAGCAACAGATATGATAAGCTAACTAATGAAAAATGTTGCCGTTTCTGATTCCAATTAAGTGAATGCCTTGTAAGATTTAGATGCTGATTTAGACAGAAGTTGCCTAATTCTAGTCAGGCATTGCTTGTTTACAAGATGATAACAAGGACTGAAGATGAGCCAAAGTTCAGAGGTGATACCGATTATATTTGTATCCCAACTGTTCAAGTTGTGCCAATGTGTAGATCAGATTTGTAAACCAACTCTGAACATTCTGATGTGTTGAGAAGGTACTCTACCACTACAAGTCTTTCCCTCCACCAGAAAGAAAATTAGTTTCTGAGAGCCTTGTAAAACAAACAGAATTGAACAAACTTGGCAGTAACATACTTCGCCATTAAAATTATTACAAATCTTCGGTTTTGAAATTATTATTTACTACAATAAAGTGTGTAAATGTAACTCATGGTAAAATGCTGTGAATGTTTAAATTCTTTATCCAAAATTCAGAACAATCGACTTGACTGGCAACAGATATGTTGATGCTGATACCGTTTTATTTTTTATATTATTACCAACTGATTGAATTGGGGGTGACATCTCTGGTCCTTTCAAAGTATGTCAAAAATGAATTTTCATATTATTAGGCATTTTTGTTGGCCTCTACCTACCTCATTTCTGGATCTGATATTGTTGAAATATGAAAGTACTGTTCATTGTTTAACTTACCGACAACAAAGGACCCATTTACAGTGTTCCACAAACCAATTACAATTTTAATAACATGAGCTATAATTCTGACTTTCAACAGAGTTCGTTTGCTTAGCTCGCACTGGGAATCCGAAAGTTTTCCATATCTTATCTGCACCATCTGCTTCCAAAACCTTGTTTCAAATTTGTCTTACTAGGATAATAGTTGTATGATGCTGTGGAGTTATGATGTATGGGTCCCTGGAGCAGGCACATTCCTGTCACTTTCCTAATATGGTAATTTTCCTAATCACCACTCTCGGTTGCACCACATTATAATTAAGCACAATCTTCTACACCAAACACGAGTATTAGTTTACTCAGCTGGGATGGTACCAGTCAAATCTGTAAAAGACTACAGTAAAGGAAATAAAAGTTGTAATTATTTCGAAACAGTTACGTTTGTGCTATGTACATTTCTTCTGGCGCAGGAAATGCCGACAGATTTAAAAGGTGGTGATTTATAGTGTGGCAGGACATCTTGTTTACAACATCGTAATTTATTGTAATTGTGTTTGTAAAGGTAGAAACTATAATTCTCACAAAAACAAAGAACCAATTTTGCTCCGCAACAAACTAGTATGGTGAGGCCACTGAGAAATTGACAACGTAAGTTGGAAGGAACAGAATCACACTTACACAATTGCAAAACGATGACATAAAAAACTTGACCTTCAACAATATTCGGGAATCAACAATAACAAAAAGAGTTTCTGGTAATTTTTTCATGAAAAATTTCACATGTGATTTCAACTTCTGAAGAAGGTTCGGAAAAAGACGAGACACCCTGGAAAGGGTTTCCAAACATGAATTGAATTGAATGATTCATCCACAGCAGTGTCACCCAAACAATTCATCGCACGTTTATTTGGATTCATTCTGAGAGATAAGTTACGCCAAAATGCCTAAGTTAATACTATTACCACTAAGGAAGCCCAAGGTCACGGACAAGCCCAGAAAATTGGTCAACATAACTTTTATATCAACAGAAGCCAGAAAACACGAATTCTCTTGTGTTCAACATCAATGACACATCATCTATGACACACAAAACTACCATTCTACAGGTCACATAGCTTGTAGTCACATTATAATTATTGTTTACTGTATCGTAATTACCGATGTATTCACTTTTGTCTCGCCACACACATTGAGGGGAAAATCACAGTGGGATCTCCAGAAGTGAAGCCGAACACCCTACAGGCCTCAGTAATAACTTCATCAAAAAATTCTTAAACAATATTGAAAGCGTGATAGCTCAGAATATCCAGGTGACCCATCATGATACGAAGTGTAAAGAGTTCACTGAAAATCACTGCGTCCCTGTCCTCTTTTCTAAACTTTTTTCCACATAGAAACGTTCTAAAATGGTTCAGGAGTTGTATTGCACATGGTTATGGTCTTAAGCTGACTTTCAACGACCTCAGCAGAAAAGTGAGTGATTGATACTTCATCACTGGTGGATCCAAAAATTGTGTAGAATACAGTTAACAAAAGAACGGTCATTGTTCAAAAAAAAAAAAGAATCTGAAATTGAAATGCCGCTAGTGGCTTATGGATGCGAAGGTACCATCAACTGAATGTAAAACGGCAGTATGTGATTTGATATAATTTGATTGTCAGGTTTAGATGATTTATTTTACCAACACACTTCATCTAAAAGTTATTATGCACGAAAAAATCCTTGTTGTGAAGAAGTGACAGTAAGCAAAAAAAAAAAAAAAAAAACTAAGGTAGTCGGAACATCACGTCATACGAGGTAAATTTATCTGAGATCAAAAATTAATTGAACGAATTTATGCTGTCGTAGATTGTTGTGAGGCAAACATTTTGATTTATATTGTGTTTGGTCACGAACTATGTAAGAAAATTTATGAATTTGTCACCTATATTACTTAACTGAGCAACCAGTCACTAACTGAGCGATTTACACTGGGTTAGCGTTGGGGTGGGCAAGAGACTTGCACTATCTCAGGGGGCGACAGCAGTGTTCATGGGTGTTTATTCGTGCACTGGACCTATGGAGGAGAGAGGAGTTGCAGGCTATATCACTGAGTGGGGTGGTCAGATGTTGGGATGGGGAGTTCACGCGAACTCCAATACCTTTGCAGTTCTGAAGAATACAAACACTCAACTTAAAAATAGCCTTTATTGTTACTCCTAAGACTGGTTTGATGGTACAACTTTTGGGGAGGTGATGTGAATACTCCAACAGGCTTCAATAACATCAAATGCTCACACAATTACAGTTTCTGCCATCATCTCTGGTTGGGGTGGTGGCGTGCAGTTCATACACTATTGTTTGTGAATTACAGCTCAAAACAGTGAAAACAGTTGTTTACACTGCCAGCTATGTTGCAGCTAAGTGAAAACTCTTGCAGCTAAGTTACAGCTATGTTACAGCTAAGTGAAAACTCTTGCAGCTAAGTGAAAACTCTGTAAAACAAGGACAATCATAAATACAAGTTCACAATTGCACCAATTTAGGAATTCTAGCTTAAATCCTTACAATTGCCTGTATTACTCTAGAAAGTCTCCATTCACAGTTTAAGTAACAGGTTGTGCACTGGGGAGTTGATTCAGCTCTCCCACCTCCTCAGAATCTGAAAGTGTTGCCAAAACATCCAAAAGTGGCTCAAACAGCCTAAAACACGCAATTCAGCTGATCCTGGGGTGGGGAGGTGCTCAACCCCTCAACATACCTGAGAAGTTCCTGTTGTTTGCTATTATGGTACTTAACAGTCTGATGGTTTTTCTGGAGGTCCTACTTTCATAGGGCGCGCCTAAATATTAAGCCAACTACACAAAGTAGTTCCATGGGGCGGTGAGAACATTACAATGCATTGGAGCTATTTAGCACCTTTTGTGGTTATTTGAGTTAGATTGACACGCTGTCTCAGTTTAACACTAGTCCCATCAATATTGAGCCATTAGTTACTTCTGTGGAACTTGGGGTGGGGCACATGAATACAGTCTTACATGTCAGATATTGATTTGCTGAAAACATCACGCGATTTGCTGATTGGTTTGGCGGGAAAGTGCATGTGACACCTTTTTGCTGATTGGTCGCGCAATGGGGTGGTGAGCGTGATCAGCGCATGATCACTGCATGCACTTTTGGCAGGAAAATGCTGGGGAGCTGAAAATAATGAAATCGACGTTGTTTTGGCAATTGCATGCCTATAATCAACTCCTCAACCTGTTACACTCTCCCTCACCAAACTATTGACCGTCCCTGTCAATACTTTTCCAATAACAGGGGATTACATGCATAACAGATTTTATTGCAGAACAATGCAAAATACTGAACACCAAAACATTTAATACAACATTCAAAACATTGCATATTGCATTTGTCCACTCCTCCAGCCTCCTCATGAGGAGGTGACGTGGTTCCTCATGCCGCTGGGGAGGGCTCCATGAAATGGTACATTTAAACATTCAATTACAGCACATACAAATACAATTTTGGTGGGAACTGTGACTGACAGCTCCATTTACGTCATCTTCAACTCCATTCTTGGGGAGGCGAATCAATCTGCAACATTGTTGCAGTTCGCATCCTATCTCCTTAGAAACACTTGTTTCTAAGCGCGGAAATTCATTTGCAACCATTTACTTTGATTTGAACTCCTCAACTTTGGGGAGTTAACGCAATATCCATTTTATTGCAAAATACCGGGAAAGTTCCTTAGGAAAGCAGGAATACACCCTACTTCAAGCGCTTCTCACACACCTCAGATGAGATCCAAATAACTAACTAAGAGGTACCTTCTCCTGGGGAGATGACTTTACTACAGCTAAGCAATGACTTTAAGTTACTAGGCCTTTCCAACTAGTTACAGCATTACACTAACTAACCGACTTAGAAACTTAACCTCCTCAAAGAGATGAGAGTCCTGCCACTGGGGTGCAGAGAATCTAGCTCCTGGCATGAAAGACTAGCATTACAGGTGCAGCATCACCGGAAACCATAAACCTAAAGACTTAGGGACCTAGCCTTTATTCACATGCCTAACACCACACATTAACAGAAACACTTAGACCTGTAGAACCTTCCAAAGAGTGGGGAGGGGAGAATCATCCTCCACGCTCAACAATACCATTTTAACCATTAAACCTGACTTCCCACTGCAATGCCTACAGTTGGGGAGTTGAAACTAATTTCTACAGTGAAGGATTCCTAGGAATACAAGATAGCCAATAGATACTCCAGCAACTGGTGTCAGTTACTGCCACAGTTTATCTAGCTACTCAACCAATATTAAGCTCACACCTCAGTGGGGAGTGCAACATTTGGTGTGCAAAGTCAAATGTTGTGCTACACACATTCTTTTTGTGAAATACCCATAATATAGAACTGGTGAGAAATCTTAATACAAAGAATGGCACTCTTACCAAAATCTGGAGTCAACAGACTCAGATCGGCCAATCTACATTAACCCTTTCACAGAGATGGGAGTCCAAACAGTACAAGGACAAAACCTGACATGAAAGAATAGCATTACAGACTCAAATGTTCCAACCTGAAATACCAAGGGGCCTATTCAGACTACACATCAGAAATGCCTTAACACTGCTGGAAAACACTGGCTCCTAGTTTCATGAATCCAAACACTTACTAACCTACACAAGGTTACTTTGGGGAGGTGCAGAGTCTTACTAACCTCTACACTACCTCTGAGGAACCTCTCCAGAAAATCTACCATCAAACTCTTGTTTAGCACCAGGTAAGTACAGGATTTGCATAGATCTGGTTAATATGTCTGCTGGATCCAGAGTCAAGGAAAATGCATTCTCAGATACACCTGCAAGCACAATTTGCGCAATATAACAATGTTGGATGTTATACATTAGTACTTACTCCAAGCTCCAATATACACAACAGTTTACCAAGGGGGGGTGTCCTTCCTTGTATCATTACTTGACCACTCCAATTTTGGATCTAAATCCTGACTACCTCCAGAGTTGGGGAGAGGACCACCCCAAGCTCTGGTAGCTTATTTTTAACTTACTTACTTTTCCTCCCAGTGTAGGTTGAAGACAGTCTCTCCTGAGGGAGTGATTCTACAACTAACAAAGGGGTATGGGGTCAACTTACCAACTTGGGGGGTTTGGGGAGTTGAAACCCTTACATTACAAGCTGGGAGTCCAGCCTCTGCTGTGTGACCCTCTGACTCACTAGCCAGATTTGTAAACACACTTGATTCACCACCACCATTATTTGAGTGTTCTTGGACCTCACTGGGCAAGGGGCACTCTACCTGGGCAGCAGGGGTTAGATTACCATTTTCATCAGACTCTAGTTCTGGAATTCCTATTTCCTCACCTTGGTTACCTTCCACCTCCTCAACAGGAGTGGGGTAGCCTACCTGTTTCAACCATGAGTCTAAACTATTGCAAGAGGTACTAGGGGCTATTTGGGATTTAAACCTGCACAAAGCTTCAAAACTATCCTCTTCCTCAGTTTCATAGTCTTCAGAATCATACAAGTCAGAATCCTCATCATAATAGAGTCTATGGTACATGGATTTCCAGGGCTGGGGCCAATTGATTGCATCTGCAGAACATACTTGATCGAACATACTTTTGATTTGATTACCACCTAGAAGGAAAGGGGCACCTTTGCAAGAGATGGTATCTGCAACCCAAAACCTAAGTTTGGCTGAACCTAAGCTAGCAATACCTATTTTCAATTCTACCCATCCCAAAATAGCTACAATAGATTTGGTCATGCAAACTCCCTCAATACCTGTACACAGTGGAACATCATACTGAAAAGGAGTTACATCCAATTGCAAATATTTACATAAATCAGAATCAATCATTGAATAATCAGAATTCATATCAATCAAAGCATCAAAAGGTGCATCATCCAGAAAGATGGTAATTTCTGGTTCTAATCCTGTTCTGGCCCATCCTCTGGGGTGGTATCTTCTCTTTGGTTTTGGCCATCTGTGGAAGTTGCAGAGTCCTTCTTCTGAGCAGGGGGAGTCTTCTGTCCCTGGCTCCCCCCTTTGGAGTTTAAAGACTTCTTGTGGGGGCTGGGGCATTCTCTGATGAGATGTCCCATTCCACCACACCCATAGCAGGGTCCAGAACCTTTCTTCTGCTGATCTTTAGATTTTCCACTTCCTTTCTTGAAATCTCCTGACTTACCCTTCTTTTGATCTTGTTGAGAACCCCAGGCCTTATTGGCTATGGCCTTGACAGCTGCCAGCTCTTCCATAACTTCTGAGGCCATTGCCTGAGCTCCTTTGGCTGTGATTGGTTCAGACTCCTTGTAGTGTTCTGCCTCTGCTTCTGCTTTTCTGGCTGCAGTTAAGATGGCTTGATAAGGGGCTCCTGTGTCATAGAGATACCTTAGGGAGTCCCTGTAGACTTTCTTCAGCCCTTGGAAGAGTCTGTCCCTCTGGCTGGCATCCATCTGCATCCTATTCACTTGCATGGGGTGATCTTTCTGGATGTTGGCTAAGGTGCTTTCCAATCTGATGGCAAAGTTGGTTACACTCTCAGTCTTTCCTTGGCTTAAGCTAAAAAGCTTCTTCATCATCACATCTAGGGGTGCTACTGCTCCATACTTCTCCTCCATTGCTTGAAGAATGGCCGGGACTGAGGCAGCTGCTCCCATGCTTCTTACAAGCTCTGCTGGTGGTCCTCTCAAAGATCTGATGATCCAGTTCCTTACAGTTGTCTCACTGTTCCTAGCTTGAGCTTCCCTAACTTCATGGATCCATTGGGCAAAGGTGGTCTCATTCTTGTTTGGTGGGATACTCCCACTGAAGGTTTGTATCCTCAGGGCTTCTCCACCAGGGTTCACAGCCAATCTGTGAATGTCTTCCATCATCCTGATGATTCTGGCATCTTGGTTGTCAGGCACAGATTCTCTGTCTTCTTCTTCTTCATGTCTTCTGGCTTGTTCCACCTCCTCAATACTGGCTTGCTTGCAGATCAACTGTATCTTCTGGCCCAACCAATATCGAAGGGGACTCATCCAAACCAGGATCTCTCAATGCTAGCTCTGCTGCTGAATTCCACCACTACTTCTCTGTCATTCAACATCATAACTTCAGAAGGTGGTGCCTGCTCTTGAGCTACTACATGGCCTTGCATAGCAACCATCCCCTCAATTACATCCTTAGTAAATAGAGTGGGGGGTAGGGGATGACCTTGGGCAGTTGTTACTTGCAAATACAAATACTGATTTTGGGGAGGGTTCCCTTGGTTACCCCCCTCAATTTTGCTTACACCATTCAAACCATCCATACCTGTAAGACTGTAGGAATGGAAAGAAGGAGTACGGTCACTACTACTCATGAGATAAAACTAGTTAAACCAACTGAAACAGTGTGTTGAGGAGTGACTACCTCCTCAAAAACTTTTAAGCTTGGTTCACACAACAGAGGAATTCCTCTTACAATTTGTAAGAAATGAGATACTTGCACAACTTTAACAATCAGGAACTTCAGTGTTACCCAGATTTGCTATCAGTCTAAGCTGAACAGGAAACTTTAGTTAGGTCTGTCACTAACAAAGCTACCTACACTGAATTTACACAAAATTCAGATTTACCCTAGTATTATCAACAATATTAGGAATTGTATCAAACACCAAATGCCGGCCCTTGTTGGGTGGTGCTGTAATCTGTGCTTAAGAATTACAGTACAGACTAGTTGTAACACTACTTTTTAGAATTTACTTTAATTCTATAAAAGATCAGAGTTTAAAACCACTTAGCTGTATTTTTCACATGTTCTTGTTCATCTCCCCACAATGCAGTACTGGGGAGGTGAGTTATTCTGGAACAAAGTTCAAACGTTTATACTTCGACTTTCTTCGAGCTTTACAGAGGTAGTCAGCCTCTGCATGCAATGAGTCACCGACTTGCTTGTGTTCCACTTCTTCAGGACCCTTCTACTCCTCAGACTTCTATCAGTGTCCTCTAATCTTCATGCAGACGTTTCTGTGTGTTCTTGTGTTGGGGAGGTGACGTTCAGCTCCTCAACTCACTGTTCTGGGGTGGGGCTCCAAAGTCTGATCCAATGGGCACCAAAGTCTGTTTCTCTCCAAGTGTTCACAATCACTTCTCCTCAATGTTCAATGTTCACTATCCTTCCTTCATAGGTCCCATATTGGGCGCCAAAGTCTGTCACCTATATTACTTAACTCAGCAACCAGTCACTAACTGAGCGAGTTACACCGGGTTAGTGTTGGGGTGGGCAAGAGACTTGCACTATCTCAGGGGGCGACAGCAGTGTTCATGGGTGTTTATTCATGCACTGGACCTATGGAGGAGAGAGGAATTGCAGGCTATATTGCCTAGTGGGGTGGTCAGATGTTGGGATGGGGAGTTCACGCAAACTCCAATACCTTTGCAGTTCTGAAGAATACAAACACTCAACTTAAAAATAGCCTTTATTGTTACTCCTAAGACTGGTTTGATGGTACAACTTTTGGGGAGGTGATGTGAATACTCCAACAGGCTTCAATAACATCAAATGCTCACACAATTACAGTTTCTGCCATCATCTCTGGTTGGGGTGGTGGCGTGCAGTTCATACACTATTGTTTGTGAATTACAGCTCAAAACAGTGAAAACAGTTGTTTACACTGCCAGCTATGTTGCAGCTAAGTGAAAACTCTTGCAGCTAAGTTACAGCTATGTTACAGCTAAGTGAAAACTCTTGCAGCTAAGTGAAAACTCTGTAAAACAAGGACAATCATAAATACAAGTTCACAATTGCACCAATTTAGGAATTCTAGCTTAAATCCTTACAATTGCCTGTATTACTCTAGAAAGTCTCCATTCACAGTTTAAGTAACAGGTTGTGCACTGGGGAGTTGATTCAGCTCTCCCACCTCCTCAGAATCTGAAAGTGTTGCCAAAACATCCAAAAGTGGCTCAAACAGCCTAAAACACGCAATTCAGCTGATCCTGGGGTGGGGAGGTGCTCAACCCCCTCAACATACCTGAGAAGTTCCTGTTGTTTGCTATTATGGTACTTAACAGTCTGATGGTTTTTCTGGAGGTCCTACTTCATAGGGCGCACCTCCCTTGTATACTCTTTGCCTAACCACCAGAATATTAAGCCAACTACACAAAGTAGTTCCATGGGGCGGTGAGAACATTACAATGCATTGGAGCTATTTAGCGCCTTTTGTGGTTATTTGAGTTAGATTGACACGCTGTCTCAGTTTAACACTAGTCCCATCATTAGCCATTAGTTACTTCTGTGGAACTTGGGGTGGGGCACATGGATACAGTCTTACATGTCAGATATTGATTGGCTGAAAACATCACGCGATTTGCTGATTGGTTTGGCGGGAAAGTGCATGTGACGCCTTTTTGCTGATTGGTCACACATTGGGGTGGTGAGTGTGATCAGCGCGTGATCACTGCATGCACTTTTGGCGGGAAAATGCTGGGGAGCTGAAAATAACGAAATCGACGTTGTTTTGGCAATTGCATGCCTATAATCAACTCCTCAACCTGTTACAAATTCAAAGACGTAAAAAGAGTAAAGATATTGTAACATATTTGATGAGCCAAAGTTCAGAGGTGATACCGATTATATTTGTATTATATTATATTATATTATATTTGAAGAAAATGTTTTGCTAGGGTGACTTCGTGTAGACTGTTTTAACTGCATCAGCAGTTTGTTTGTGGATCACTTGTACCTTTTAATTTGAAACAAAAAGAGGGGTCAAGATAAAATTAGTGAGTAAAGAAAGCAGTGATTGAAGGTCTGTGTGACATTGTTGAATCTCACCACACTTGCCAGCCTGACCTTACCTAGCTGCCATGTGATTACGCCACCTGACCCAAATTCAGAGGTTAGAACCGCTGCCCTGTCTACCATCCATCAAACTTGTCTGAAAAGTCAGATTAGAAACGTAACGTTGAAATCTGGTTTGTGTTCTTTGAAACAAGACTAAATACACAATAATCTCTATTTACACAAAGATAATTTGTGAGGATTTTCTTTACTTCCATGGTGTAATTTGCTTAAATCCAGCTCAGTGTATTTGTCGTATAAACTAAATATGACACTTGAAGAAAACAGTAAAATTTCACCTGTCTGATAATATGTGACCAAAATAATGAGGATACAATTTTGAAATATGATTGCATTGACTTCAATCGTCATTTCGGGACTGAACATTAATTTTCCAATTTGTTATAAATATCTGCTTTCTATTTTGTCACACTTCAAGAGTGGAGAAGCAAAAATTTCCAAAACAAGACACTGTTCCAGGTCTTTAAACGGAACAACGCGAATGACGCAGAAGATCTTCGTGACCAGGGGACTGGACATTCTCTTACATTCTGTGGTTATGTTTAACTACACTTCACCCACACTTCCTCAAAGTTCATTCAATAATTCGTAGAAGACTAATGATATTTTTAAAAAAGATTACTTAATATTCACGTATACAACGAAAATGTAGATTATCAGCCATATTTCAAAAAGAAACTTACGCTATCTTGGGT
>CAWVNT010000242.1:0-11000 GCA_963930775.1 Cliona cf. orientalis
ATACTGAGAACAGCTTAGAAGATTGTAACATCCAGCAATAAACCTTATCAACTATACGTGCATCTTGCTTATGTGTGACCGAACGTAAGACATTCCTCAGAGGATCCCAGGTACCGGAGGTCTAGGAAGTTGGCCCGGGATGTAGATTTAGCTCAGCCGTACCTGAGTATTACACCGTCCTACAGCAACTAAAAGACCTCGCACCATACCTAGGCAATACTTACAAGTTGCGGGGAGGTGGTAGCGGTGGTGACTCCGTATCTGGTACGACACTTCGTGGGGCAGTCTTCGGCCGGGCTCCTCCGCATCCACTCGTGTCGACCACTGACTTCACCGCAGTAACCTCTGTATCCCTGCAAAGGAAGTCATACTAGTGTATTCACACCTGGCTACACATGCATTTCCAATTGTGAATTCTTCAAAATTAAAAATATTTCCTGTGACTTACGAGTGTTCAGATCCTGACTCGGATACCCCGCCTTGTATTTCAGTGTAGGTCACCTGCCTCTCTGCACCTACTTCTGCAGTCATCTCTTCGTGCGATTCACTGCAAACCAAACACAAGAAGTCACGATAGAGTACATTCCATAAACTTACATGACAATGGAAAACTCTACAAACACGAACAGTGCAGAGAAATATACCAGTGACTTACCCGGAAGCGGTCCCTTCAGACACAGCGGCGCCTCTTCCTCAAACAAAGCTTCTGGTAGAAGCTGACGACCTTATGGAGGATATGCTTGCGAACTTAGCTTTAAAGCTTTTCATTTTGTTATCAACAATGTAGAAATTTGCAAAATATAAAATACGCGTGCTGTGGAAAGATGTAGAACGTGAATGTGCTCAGTAATTAGAGCACATGTGAAAGTAGGACTTATTACGTCATAATGTGGAGTACAGTAGATGACGTCATAATAAATCGCAATCTGCGTAGTTATCGCAAATGCATAATCAAGCTGTATAATCGTTACCTATGTAACTTAGTACAACCTGTGTAATGGTTTATGTATATAATATCAAGCACATGAAAAGTAAAACTAACTAAATCATATATGGTGCTATTAATAAATATGTTAAGTAATATTCTATTCATGGCTTGAAGTAAATGTAAAAGTTAATATGACATATTAACTTCTTTTAAGTAAGGGAGGGGTGAGCGGGCCTATTCCTATAATGAACACAGGTTTGAATTTGACCTGGGGGCAAATGGAACGTTGCCAACCACTGGATGGCAGCACCAGGTGTGGTCACATGACAGGCTGATTAGCCAATCACCTGTCAGGACTAAATACATATATAAGCAGCTGTGGGCTTGGGCTCATGGTCTTTGGTTTGTTGTCTGTGTGAAGGTAAGAGCTCTCTACTGATTCACACAACAAGCCTGACCCCAGGGTCGACCCCCATGCAACACTGAGGAGTTGCCCCCTCATGGATTGTGTGCGCCTTCGCGGTAGCCTGCCTGAGAGATGGGCGCCTTGTGTTCATGGGTTATAGTATAGTCTCACAGTAAGGAGCAGCCTCCTCAAGGATTGTGTGCACCTTAGTGGTAGCCTGCCTGAGGGTGAGCGCCCGGTAACTGTGAGCCTAGTAGTTTCTCATAGAATGGAGCAGCCTCCTCTAGGATTGTGTGCGCCTTAGTGGTAGCCTGCCTGAGGGTGAGCGCCCAATGTCTGTGAGACATATCCTCATGGTAAAGGAGCAGCCTCCTCGCGGATTGTGTGCGCCTTAGTGGTAGCCTGCCGGAGGGTGTGCGCCCTGTAACTGTGAGTTCAGTATCACATCATGTAAAGGAGTAGCCACCTCCCAGATTGTGAGCGCTTCGTGTAGCCTGCCGGAGGTAGAGCATCCTGTACCTGATGGTTTAATGTAAATGCCGTACCTGTGTGACCACCTAAGTGGAACCTAGGTCCCTTGTGTCAGTGTAATGGATAACAATAGATAACAATAGATGTGCAACATGTAAAAGGAATTCAATAAACTAAGACACTCTCAAGTCATATAAACTACATTGCTTTCTAGTCCTCTTTCTGGTTAGCGCGTTAAGCCAATCAACTTTTATCCGATCCCGAGGTAGTCTAAACACAACCAAATCAATAATCCACTATACGATCCCTAACCTCTAGATAAACAAGTAGATTACAGTTTCGGCCAGCAACCTCGAAGGGTGGAACTGACGCCTGTGTGAGTCAGTTAGTCTCTTCAGCGCCAGCGGCAGCAAGAGAAGAAGAAGAAGAGGTGCTTCCATTATGTCTAGAAGCAAAGGTGTGGAAAGAATACAGAAAAAGACAAAGAAGCGTGGATAGATTGGCCATTAACAGTGATTGAAATGTTTAGCAGACACCCTGATAATGCTGTCAACACTGTGCTGTTAACTCCAGCACAAACACGTCAATCTGTCAACACCTCCTGTCAGCACCACCCTGATTTATTGTAAATAGGACATTTGTGCTTGTGTGTGGCAACACAACAGTTTAAGCTTAAAGCGCTGTTAAATAGAACACTGTTGTGTTGAGCGCTGTTAGATTAACAGGATATTACCACAAATCTGTGTAGAATTGAAGTAATATTGCTTAAAACACTGTCAGAACTCAGATTTGAAGAGAACTGACAAAAGAAGCAAGTATTATTGTTTGAAACACTGTCGGAACAGATTCAAGGGGAATTGGTAAAAAGAAGCAAGTATTATTGCTTAGAACACTGTCGAAACAGCCCAATGCTATTTCTATGGGTTTTGCAAAACAGAAATCCTGCATAGAAATATCAAACAAAATCTAGAGCACACTGGAAATCAAGCAATAAGGCTTAAAAACACTGTCAAAACAGCGCAATGCTATTCCTATGGGTTTTGCAAAACAGAAATCCAACATAGAAATATCAGACAAAATATCTCACAAAATCTAGAGCATCTACCAGGAAGCAAGTAATATTGCTAAAATTGCTTAAATTACTGAAAACACTGTCGGAACAGATACCAGGAAGCAAGTAATATTGCTAAAATTGCTTAAATTACTGAAAACACTGTCGGAACAGATACCAGGAAGCAAGTAATATTGCTAAAATTGCTTAAATTACTGAAAACACTGTCGGAACAGATACCAGGAAGCAAGTAATGTTGCTCAAATTGCTTAAATTGCTGAAAACACTGTCGGAACAGAGCAAATAAACAAGAATTCAGCAAATAAAACCAAGGGAATATTACTTAGAACACTGTCGGCACTAGTATTGGTATTAGAATAGAAAACTTGAAGTGTATGGGTACCGCCCAAGTGACATATTCAAGGGAATATTACTTAGAACACTGTCGGCACTAGTATTGGTATTAGAATAGAAAACTTGAAGTGTATGGGTACCGCCCAAGTGACATATTCAAGGGAATATTACTTAGAACACTGTCAGCACTAGTATTGGTATTAGAATAGAAAACTTGAAGTGTATGGGTACCGCCCAAGTGACATATTCAAGGGAATATTGATTAAAACACTGTCGGGACAGATTCAAGAAAATATCAAACAAAATCTAGAGCATCCACCAAAAAGCAAGGAATACAGCTTAAAGCACTGTCAAAACAGCGCAATGCTATTCCTATGGGTTTTGCAAAACAGAAATCCAACATAGGGATATAGTACAAAATAAAGAACATATCAGAAAGCAAGTAGCTTAAAACACTGTCGAAACAGCACAATGCTATTCCTATGAGTTTTGCAAAACAGAAATCCTGCATAGAAATATAGTGCAAAATATCGAACATACCAGGAATCAAGCAATAAGCCTTAAAACACTGTCAAAACAGCGCAATGCTATTCCTATGGGTTTTGCAAAACAGAAATTCTGTACTCTTGAATGCAGTATTTGAGAGAGGATTAATTAGATGTTGTATCGAAACTGTGTGAAGTTACTTCGATAGGAGTATTAAAGTCTCTTTTTACACACGGATAAGCACTGTCTTTGACAGTTTTAAAACATAAGAGTAGTTGTTGCAACAGCTCAACAGGACCAATCTGTGTGTTCCTAAAATAGAAGATAAATGAACCAATCGCTTGAATTTTAAAGTTACTGTAAATATTAATGTAGACTGGGGGCTTCATATAAGCAAGTACCCAGGTATGATACTAACTTACTAATCAAAGCATTGTGTAATGGCTTGAATAAATATAGGAACATATTAACCATTATTGAAGTATTGTAGTGATGTTTCAGTGGAAATGTCCAAATGAGGTTTCTACCAAACAAGTAACACTTGTACCTGTATTATTTTTCAGGTATGGCCTACATAAAAAGCTTAGAGATCATTATTTTAATGATCTACTTAACACAAGCACAACAAGTAGACCAGAAGGAAGTGTTAGAAGGGGGTCAAGGTGAACAGTACACCTCGATAGATAACAATAATTTGTACGCAGAGCCTCGCCAACTGAAACAGGGACAATACTTGTATCCGGTTATTTTTGAACCGATTAAGAATATTAGACTGAGTATCTCATCGTATCAGGTCACTACATTTGTGGATTTGGGACCTTATTTTGAATACTTTGAGGAGTATGAAAGGTACTTGAATAACTTTAGAATAGACTTAGCTGATAAGTCAAGGATGTCCTATCTAGCAAAGTATCACCATGATGCAGGTAAACTGAGACACCAGTACCCTCAGTCTGAACTAGATCAGATAGACTATGAGAGACAAGAGTTCTGTGATGAGGTGAGCAATAAACCCATGTGCCACAGGCTAGTGTTTCAATTTTGCATGTCACAGCATCAGTATTATCAGATTACTAATGCTACCAAGCATTTGCAGACTACGTTCCTTACCTTAAAAAATAGATTCCTGGGAATCATTGATTACTGGGATGAAACCCTGCAATCGGTAACAGTGCAGAAAGAAAACACAACTAGAAAGAAAAGACACAGCACACCAAGCACAGTCCCATTGAAAGCAAAGAATCAGATTGTCCATGACATGGATGTGCTGACTGCTGCTGTGGACGGGATAGAAAAGAAAAGATGGAACCCCCAGCGACCGCAGGATGTCTGGGTGGCCCCTGAAAAATTAGAGATGGGACAAATTATCACTAGGGAACAAGAAGGAGTGCATATGTACTCACGCAAGAAAAGAAACCCCTTAGTATGGGCTGGTTTAGGTTGGGGTGTATATTCAAACAAGAGACAAATTGACAAAATTAAAGGCAACATAAGAAAGCTCCAAGACCAAAATATATTGCAAGCAAAGCAAATAGATGAACTGGCCCGATACATGAATTTGACCATGGAGCGAGTACGCCAGCATGATCAAAAACTCTATGAGTTAGAAGTTGAGTTAGTCCAACTGAGAAGTTCACTGATTAGTTTGACTTATGATTTCGATTACAATGTTGTTATAAACTATTTACTCAGAAATGCTCAAACTGCTGTGCATAGGTTGATGATAGGATTGATAGCGGCTCAGTACAATGTGGATCGCATCCTAGAATACCTTAGAGCCATGGCTACCCATCAGTGTAGCCCTGTCCTGATATCCCCACCAGCTTTGAGAACATTACTGAGAAAGGTAAAAGACAGGATAACACCAAACCCTAGGCTGAAGTTGCCATACCATATTGATAAAGATATTTGGAAATTTTATGATGTGCTTAAAGTGACACCGGTAGTATTAGACAGGTTATTGGTAATTCTTCTTACAATACCCTTGACCGACCAATCGTTAGAAATGAACTTGTACCGAGTTCACAACCTACCGTTGACAGCACCAGACCTGCACATGACTGCCATCTATAGTCTAGAGGGAGAATACCTGGCAATAGGAAAGAAGGGCATGTATGTGGCCATTCCTGATCGGGAGAGTATACAAATTTGTATTATGTCCGAGTTAGGTTTGTGTACCATGAAGACCGCTCTCTATCCGGTGGACATGGTTGAATGGTGCTTGTACGCTCTGTTTCAGGAGAATGACAAAAAGATAGATCAATATTGCAAGTATCAATTCAAGCAAACAGACAGTAACTACGCAACAAGTCTAGGAGGGTTTATGTGGGCAATAAGTGCAGTGATAACTGAAAAACTGCAGGTACGCTGTCTTACCGAGACCCATGTAGTAGACATAAGACCTCCAGTGGAGATAGTGTACATAGGGAATGGGTGTGAAGGGTACAGCCCCCATCTGTTTATACCCGCATGTTCCACATTGACTAGTGAGATAAACATATTTGAAAGGGAACAGTATTTTCTAAAGTTCAATGTTAAGTACAGAACAGATTCAAAAATTGGAATTTGGGCTAAATTGAAGTTTAGATTACAGTCTAAAGAGGAAGCAAGGAAAGAAGTACAGAAATGGGCTGAACTACAACCCATGACTATGGAATATTTAGGACAGAAATTAGACCTAATAGATACTGAAAAATATCCTTTTGAACTTCCAACTAAAGCCTTGCTTCTACTGTTGATCATAGTGACTTTGGTGATTGTCATAGGTTTGGTTATAGCTTTAGTGAAATGGTGGAAGGGGCGTAAAGGGTCAAAAGAGATCAAAAACATGCTAAAATTAATACAAATTAAAGACCACATGAGATATTTCTTCCCTCAAACCAACCTTCCTGAGAACAAAGCAAGCCACCATGTGAGAGAACCTGTGGTACCGACTGCACCGATAGACCATGGAACTCCAAGGAGAAAATCCCTAGGTTCACTACCTGATTTGGAACTTGAACTTGTGAAACCCCAAACCCAGGTACAGGTCCATGCTCTACCCAAGGCGTCACAGTCGGCACCCAAGCAGAATCTGGCGGATGAAGAACAGTTAACTCTTCCAACCCATCACAAATTTCAGCGACCTGCGTCCACGCATATCCAGGTGGATGACGAACCAATAGATCCACCCCATCACAATCTCCAGAAAGATGGAGAACCAGTGCAGACGCTAATCAGACAGATTGTGAAGGACGCGGAGACAGCTGACCGATACGCAAAGTATATCAATCGAAAAAGCAAAGAGGAGTTGGATAAGCCAGAACCACTAGATGGCCCGAACCATGGAGTACCCAGCACTTAACTATGAGAAGCTGTCTGACAGAGCCAAGGCTCCAAAGAGAGCAACACCAGGGTCAATAGGTTTGGACTTATTTACTCCCACAGACATGTTTATACCTGCAAAAGAGCAAGTACTGATACATACAGACTTAATCCTAGTCCCTACCCAGGGGCACTACATACGTATAGCCAGCAAGTCCGGCTTAGCCCTTAAGTACGGACTCACCGTCGAGGGAGGAGTGGTAGATCCAGATTACCGGGGCAACGTCGGAGTTTTGCTGAGAAACCACTCCGACCAAGCACACATATTAGAACAAGGTGAAGCCATAGCCCAGGTAATAATGGAAAAAGCAGCCATGCCTGTAGTGGTGGAGATAAAAATCGTCAAGGACACTGAGAGGGGAACTGGTGGGTTTGGCTCGACTACTGAGTAAGACCCCACCATTAAGTGAAAAACTCTCTTGACGAGGGCATTATCTAATGGAACTGTGTAACCGTTTGAAAAACTTATAACCGATATTATGCTGTACAAATGTTGCTGAACTGTTAGTGGGATGTATATTCACTACAAATTCATCTCACTACCAAAGTGTCTTTCGTTGGTGATGAACAATTAAGTAGTATTCGCGAAATACCACAGAACATGGTGAACTCAAGTTACTACAATAAACATTTATTACTGTGGCTGACGAATCCTGCAAATGAAATGTGTACAAAGAACTAAAGAAAAATAAAAACAATTTACAAAAGTACAGTTGTAAAAGAAATTAAAAACTGTTTAGGTACGCGGAGGTCCGAACTTGCGCTCCAACTGGCCAAAGAGGTTCTGGTAGCCGCAGTGGTACCGCACCACGTGAAGATCGAATACTCCTTTGTTGTAGAAGCTCTTTCCACAGGCGCACATCATTGATGACAGCCGGAAGTGATGTAACAGGCAGTGGAGAACCAGCCGTGCCACAGACACAAAGTACTGGTGACAGGTCTCACACTCCTTCAGGAAGTTTACCACTTCCATTGGTTTGTATCCAAACTCCTGGCATCGGTGGACGTGCTTGAACCCATCGGCTCCGATCTCACCACAATCCAGACAAATCAGGTTCAAGGCCCGTGAAGTATACTCGTGCTTTTCCTGGTTCGTGAGATCGCCCCACACCCTAGTGAAAAGAAAAATACAAAACCTAAGTTGACAAACTTAGAATGTCAACGTAATACAGTGTTATACCTGTGGAAGTGTTAAAACAAGAAAATGTGATGAGTACCAACCGAGCACGCTTTGGAGTGTAGTGTGTGGAAGCCGGTTTTGTCACTGGCTTTGTCTGCTGAGCCTCCACGGGCTTGTGAGCAGGGTCAATCATGCTTCTGCAAGGAAATAGTGTGTAAAAGTGTTTATAAAAATATAAGTGTTAAAATCACAAGGAGCAAATAGCAAGTGTACCTATGGTGTCACTCTACCTGGGGAATACTTACAAGTTGCGAGGAGGTGGCAACGGTGGTGTCTCTGCATCTGGTGCTACACGTGGAGCAGTCTTGGGACGAGCTCCCCCCCAACCACTCGTGTCACCCGCCGACTTCGCATCACCCACCGACTTCACGTCATTTGCTGACTTCGCCACCGTAACTTCAGTGTCCCTACAAAGGAAACCATACCAGTGTATGCACACCTGGGTACACATGCAACGTCAGCTGAGGATTCTTCAAATTTGAAAATAGTTACTATAACTTACGAGTGTACAGAGCCTTCCTCTGTTGTGCTCCCGCGGATGGCACTGTACATCACCTGTTCGTCAGGGGCACCCTCAGCGACCATCGCCTCTTCACGAGAACCACTGGAAATTAAACACAAGAAATAGTGATAAGATACTCTCTATAACTACAGTGGTACTAGAAGAGTCAATAAGTACTGACAATATGAAGTGAAATACCAGAGACTTACCCTGAAGCAGCAGCTTCCTCAGAAATTGAAGTACTTCGATTGCGTACATAGCTTCTGGTGGAAGCGGACGATTTAATCGATGAGCTCTTCGCAAACATAGCTTTGAAACTCTTCATTGTCACGAAAATATAATTTCCGTGGTCACTCGAGAATTTAGAACGTGAATGTGCTCAGTAATTAGAGCACATGTAAAATTGGGTCTTATTACATCATAATGTAAAGTACAGTAGACGACGTCATAATAAACCGCAATCTGCATAGTTATCGCAAATGCATAACCAAGCTGTATAATTGTTACCCATGTAACTTAGTACAACCTGTGTAATGGTTTATGTATATAATATCAAGCACATGAAAAGTAAAACTAACTAAATCATATATTGTAATATTAACAAATATGTTAAGTAATATTTTATTCATTGCTTGAAGTAAATGTAAAAGTTAATATGACATATTAACTTCTTTTAAGTAAGGGAGGGGTGAGCGGGCCTATTCCTATAATGAACACAGGTTTGAATTTGACCTAGGGGGCAAATGGAATGTTGCCAACCACTGGATGGCAGCACCAGGTGTGGTCACATGACAGGCTGATTAGCCAATTACCTGTCAGGACTAAATCCATATATAAGCAGCTGTGGGCTTGGGCTCATGGTCTTTGGTTTGTTGTCTGTGTGAAGGTAAGAGCTCTCTACTGATTCACACAACAAGCCTGACCCCAGGGTCGACCCCCATGCAACACTGAGGAGTTGCCCCCTCATGGATTGTGTGCGCCTTCGTGGTAGCCTGCCTGAGAGATGGGCGCCTTGTGTTCATGGGTTATAGTATAGTCTCACAGTAAGGAGCAGCCTCCTCAAGGATTGTGTGCGCCTTAGTGGTAGCCTGCCTGAGGGTGAGCGCCCGGTAACTGTGAGCCTAGTAGTTCCTCATAGAATGGAGCAGCCTCCTCTAGGATTGTGTGCGCCTTCGTGGTAGCCTGCCAGAGGGTGAGCGCCCAGTGTCTGTGAGACATATCCTCATAGTAAAGGAGCAGCCTCCTCGCGGATTGTGTGCGCCTTAGTGGTAGCCTGCCGGAGGGTGTGCGCCCTGTAACTGTGAGTTCAGTATCGCATCATGTAAGGGAGTAGCCACCTCTAGGATTGTGTGCGCTTCGTGTAGCCTGCCGGAGGTAGAGCATCCTGTACCTGATGGTTTAATGTAACACCGTACCTGTGTTGCCACCTAAGTGGAACCTAGGTAGTACGTCTGTGTAATGGAGAACAACCGATGTGCAACTTGTAAAGTGATTTAATAAACTAAGAAACACTCAAGTCATATAAACTACATTTGCTTTAGTCCTCTTTCTGGTTAGCGCGTTAAGCCAATCAACACTTGTCCGAACTCAAGGTAGTCCAAACACAACCAAAACAATTAATCCACTATACGATCCCTAACCTCTAGATCAACAAGTAGATCCATAAAGTTTTGGCCAGAGACCTCGAAGGGTGGAACCGACACCGGAGTGAGTCCTTAGTAGCAGAGAAGAAGGAGAAGAGGTGCTTCCAGACAGCCCATGGGACCCCCTTAAGTGCATCACACCCCCCCAAAAATGGTACCGTCATATAGCCTAGTGATCTGGCTACCTAAAACCCCCCCAAGTCGCATTGAAGCCCCGTCGCTCCTTCATCGAGAAAACTTTGATTTTCTGAAGACACCCAATTTTGGCCAAAATACTCAAATGGCCCTGGAGTCATCAAAAGTTGACAAATTTCAAAAGTGACAATAAGATGTCATAAGAGATGTCTCAAGCTGTCCTGAGACTAAATTTGACAAAAAAATTCCAATGGGAAGTGTCCCAAATTGCCAATAATGAGTGCTCATGTGCTCTGCTATAAGGTGGTTTAAGTGTAAACTTAAACCACCTAAAAACCCTTTAATGCAAAGACAATCATAAGTACAAGTCAATACACTGGGGAGGTACATCTAACTCCTTACTTTACTTATGGAATAGATTTAAGTGCATTACAATTAGATTTAAGTAACAGGTTGTGAATGGGGAGTTGGCTTGGCTCCA
>CAWVNT010000243.1:0-18000 GCA_963930775.1 Cliona cf. orientalis
AATAGAGCAGGGTGAACACACAATCGAAAGACTCAACTTTAGAAATGTAAATAGTTTACATTGGCTTTCTCGCTTGCGTCAAGCATACCGTTCGAAAGAATGATTCCCACAAAGTTTCCTTTTCCGAATTGGAAAAACAACGTGAGAACAAAACATTGAAGTAAAGTTGAAAATACGTGATTTTCATTGTAATCCAACATAAACAGAAGCCTTTTGTTAACAAGTTCGAAAATGTCATGTCACTAATTGCAGTTGAAGCGGAATTAGGCTCGATAACCTGCGGACACTACTTATCACCTTTAATCACTTTCCAAATACAGCCTCACTTTCCACCTACCTGAACAGTTAGACAACACTTGGCGCAGTTTCTTTTGTTCTTTCAGTGAATTATTTTCCACTAATTCACTGCTTGGCTGTCCATTCATGGTGTGCAATGAAGCAAATCTCGACCTGTTCCTCTCCCTCAAACAGAAGATTGTAGTCAGTGCATAAACACAATGAGTTGGCTGTTGTGTCCTTGCCCCTTGACCCATGCAACTAGTCACTTGAGAATTGCTCATAAATTAAACTCTACCTGATATTCCTCTGGGCAAACACTTTAAAATACTTCCAAATGTAGTAAATATCCATGATATAATTTCGTTGATAGCACAAATAATCCAGAATTAATGTTTAAAATATGCTCAACACACATGTTCTCCTGCCAGTGACCAAATCTCAAGTGACTAGTTGCATGGGCCAAGGAGCAAGGACACAACAGCCAACTCATTGTGTTCATGCACTGACTATAATCTTCTGTTTGAGGGAGAGGAAACAGGTCGAGATTTGCTTCATTGCACACCATGAATGGATAGCCAAGTGTTGTCTAAGTTGGTTATACCATTGTGGTAACTGAATTAGTGAGTTACCTCACTCCTCGCTATGCTCATCGTGAGGTAAGTCTCACTAATTCACTAAAAACAATGGTATAACCCTTACTTAGATACTCAAACACAATCCGTCAACATTTCTCCACATCCGTGAAACACAAACAAAACAACAACGTGAAGGGCTTCTTAATTTAATAGGGGGAATCTTTCTGTGTTAATAATATATTTGTATCTCGAATTGTGCATTTTCATGCGAATCCCATTGTGATGGGAAAACATTTTACTTTCTAGTATCTCAGACAACAGTCCCTAATTCTGCTTTTTGCTGTATGCTTTGCTAGGTTGATTGTCTTTTCATTAGGAAGCTGACATGATTCAATTGTCAGCATCAGCGAATTGTTTATATTACGGAGTGTGAATTCAAATTAATGAAAAGGAAACCATTTTGTGTCGAAACTAGACATATGAAAATAAGTTGAATACATCCAGAAAATGTGTTACTGTGAGTTTTGAACGTTTGTCCACATAACACAGTGGATTAGGTTTGGATGATTCTTGTTCGGTGGATTCTCTCATTAGACGGAAGTAGCAACTTAACGTTTCCCCAAATAGCAATAAGAGCAGGCGATCTCTTGCCTAAACTACAATCTTGTGTCATTTTCATTCTTGTAAGACATGTACATGTCTGCTTGTCGGTCAACGTATTCCGGAGACTATTACTGTCAGTTTTTGTAGAATCAATTGATTTTTTTTCCTTTCTCGTGAAAAGCCAATTACTTTACGTTCTCAAACAGGTTCTGACGTTGATCCTGAATCTTTGAAGCCAAAACACACAAAATCTGTGACGAATTTGCACAAATGAGACTCTTGACAAAAATCGAATTTGCTTTGGATGTGGGTTTATCTAAAAAGACTTCCTAGAAAGAACATTGCGTTTCCTTAGATTTTGAAGGGAACTGCAATGTCTATTTCGTTCTATTAACATGTGAGAAATGTCATCCTTGTTCTCAAACCTTGGTATCTAATTATCTATGCCCTTTGATGAATTAATTCTGATACATCAGGAAGAAATAAACAGCGTCATGCTTAATTTGCAAACATGGCGTCATCTTTCCAGGTTTGTAAATTAAAAACACAAAATGTTTCCCATTTACAGTTTAAAATGACTTTCTAAAAGTGAAAGAAAATTAAATGCACCAGTATGAGTTGGCAGAAACTAAAATGTTTTCACTGGAAAGGAACAGACAGAGAAAGCACAGCCACCCACTTGTGTCCATTGTATTAACCTGCTCAACTTCTGCGTAAAAATTACAAGAAACTAGATAGCAAGGGAATATCTAAATAAATTACAACTACCCACTAGTGCCAATGCATTATTTTGACAAAACTCTCTCTGAAGATTCCAAGAAAGTGAATTGAAATTTTAAAGGCATATTTTAAATAATTTAACAACCATGTTTACAAACAACTGGGCAGCATTAAGTGCCTCTTAACTAATGCCTGTCAACGTGTGGAGAACACTTGACCCTAATTCTTGGATTAAAAGAAAACATAACTGAAAGATATTCCAGATTGTGGACAATTGCGTGACTCATATTCTCAACTCGAAACGGAAAGGATGCAACAGGACACCTCAGAGCAGAACCAATGCATGACTAAAGTATTAAACTTACAAAAGTCTTCTATTTGCAACAACGCTTTTCACGCTCCCATGGCAACTTATAAATCTCTCTATTTTCGCGGTGTGTATCAAGTTTCACTGTTTCATTTTAGATTTATACCTGATGTTATTCACGTCTTCAGGCTTCTACTTGGTATAGAGTACAAAACGCTTGATTTTGAAATAACATTCAAAAATAACATTCATTGGGGATAATTATTTAACTCCAAAACAAAAGTGACCTATTTTTTTCGAAGCATTTCATCCGTCAGTGTTAAAAACCATTGGGATAAATATGTCTTCGTGTTGTGCCAATAAAAATTAAGAAAAGATGTTTATAGCATTAAATTATTTCAGTCCAGCCCAGCCAACCCCTCATGGTTACCAGTATCGAATCTGTCCTCTTTAGTCACTATTACTGGAGATGCAACTACCAGATTAACCATTTCTAAAGTCTACTTGACAATTCATCAAATTTGTTGGGAGCCAGTTTAACAAGCTTGACAAGTTTGTAAGAAAAATTTTACAATGTAGTGATGTGCAGTAGCTTACAACTTACCAGGTATTGTGTCCACATGACCCATGTATTCAGACGTTGTAAATTGTTGTGACAGTGAAGATTTGCCCACACCCCATGCGAACCCAGCATAAGCACCTTGTACATTGGAGGTGGCATGCCACAAGAACTGCAATCGCTGTGGTCACCTTGACTGCTAACTGACGAGGTCCTTGACTGGGTATGGTAACTTTCTTCGCCAGTTATCGAACACGAACTTCCCATAATTGAAGCATGGCCAGAGGAGTTGGTGCAAGACTTGAACGAGTCTCCTCTGTTTATAACAGTTTTACCAGATGTTGAGAAACTTCTGACACGATAGATTGCCTCAGTTTCTAGATCGTCACCGGTACTAAGCGAGCCCTGGTAGCGATAGTCACTTGTTACATGGGTACAACCCTCTGCGATAGTCATAGATCTATTCTGTTTAAGTTTACATGCTCTGGATCTGGAAGGCATACTGCGGGTTCTTGGTCGGAATGTAGACGAGTGAGTGTCCATGGGCAGTTCACTGGGTCGCCTAGCTTTACTTTGTAACAGGCTCGTTTTACTGTTCATGTTCGATGGTGAAGGAGTTCTTGACCTCCTCTTGTCATGATGACCTATGTGTAGAAGATCACCGGGTAGGGATCTCCTAGCAGTTCTACTAACTCGTGAAGTTTTTCCGTCCTCATGCGAAGTACCCTCTTGCTTCTGTACTAAAAAGTTGACCGTTTTCAACTGTTGAATGTCACTTTTTTCAATTGAACCTTCAGAAACGAGTCTTACCCTGTGCTTTTGGGCCGCACTCTGAGTGTCACACGCCTCAACCCTGGTAGCCTTCCCAGGAATCGAAACGTTCTTTTCAAAAACGAAAAACTTAGGTTTGTCAACTTTCACTTGTGCTTCTGGACAGGAAGCTTTCCTGGCGTATCTTTTCCTCCTATTTTTCCCCAGAGGGCTTGGCATGGTGCTTCTCCTTTCCTGTCTTGATACCATTTCGCTACCTTTCGGGCTAGGCGAGCCCGTTACATCAGAAACTCCGCTATCGTCGCTACAACTGTCGTTGATAGTCAGCAGCCTCGGTGTCGCGGGTAAACTCTTGAGCAATGATCCGGGACACAGAGAAGTGTGTTTAACGTCTAGCAGACAGCCACCGGCAAAACTGTACGCTCTGTTTCTGTACACTTCAAACTCATCTATTACATGTTCTGTTCCGCTGCTTTCCACACTCAAACTGCACTTCCTCTGAGCCACTTCGTCTTGCATTTTAACAAATTACTTCTGCTTCTGGGAAACTTAATTGTCTCTAATGCACGGAGTTCTTCTTACATAAAACCAAATTACACTTTAACATGAAATGTATGTCTGTGAAGTCCCACTTGCCTGTTATTCTCCGAATAAAACCAATCTTCGTGCTGGCGTTGCTGGATCCAAACCTTTCGGAATGGCAAAGGTTGTTTCTCGCAATGGTTATTTAACTTGGACTCGACAGTTCACGAATATTGCCGACAATTACTGTCAACAAAGTACTATAATTTTCTACAGATTTGTAATCTGGGCAGGTGCCGCCAGAGCATAAATCGCTGTTCGTGCACTTACAAACCCTTGAGTCGAATCTGGAATAAGCTGATGCTTTCGAAGTCCAGTTCACATGCAATCCATAACATTCACAATCACTTTGTCATGTCGAATATCGCAGGCAGGCAGCGTTGCGGAACTCCAGTAATTTCACTTTCACAGATTTTTCAATGGCGTTTTTTCACTGCAGATGAATCTGATAAAAGTAACGAAAATTGTGTTTAATGTACCATTAGTAAGCTATATCATCGTCGTGATGTGTTCCATTATAAGTTAAAGCGTTGCTACAGATGTGTCCTGAAGCTTTAATATCCGAAGACCCTTGTAGACAGCAGCTTATATAGTAGAACACTGTAATGGGAGGCAACCAGGCAGAGAAGCTGTCAGTCTCCAATCACAGAAAGTTACACACTGCTGTAGTGATTTGCCGCACGAAGTCCTCAAAACCGCTATTCTTTATTGCCACGTAAGGAAGTTGGATGATTTTCAAATTGTTAAACTTAAGCAAAACATTTCACATTACATATAAACAAAAGAATTAGTCTGTATTTGTCAATGATAAAGAGAGTTCAAAATTCCAATTGTGTTCATTCTCAAAGTCCTTGAGACTATCTTCTTCAGCACATTCTAACAGTGTAACAATATTTTCAACTTCTTTTTGTTAACCTTGTGTTAAAGTTTGTAATAAACATTTTGCCAATTATCTAGCAAAGAATGCTCCAATAAATCGAAAGTAACAACTTCTTCTTCTGGTGCATTTGCCGTTTTTCTTGGTACCAGGGCTCTTTTCACTCAACAAAAACTGGAGAGCCTTTTGCTTCTTGAACAAAAACTGGCTGAGAGCAGCTGACCAATGAGAACGCAGAATGGCCAAGTTTTTGTTCAGTTTAATTGTATGCTTTTGGAAATTTTAGTCTGTAACAACTACAAAAACCTCAGCGTGTTAGAATTACATTTTGAAATGTTTGTTTATTTAGGATTGCCTTATTCAGACGATTCAAAGCAGTGAGGTTGCAAACGTACTTGCTGACACCTATTTCATTGTGTTAGTTTCAATTTCTTTATTGAAGGTATCACCTTACATAGACACCTTTCGACTTTCATCTTTCACGTTATGGAGTGTGATTCATATTCTACAAATGGTTTTCATATCTAAAATGAATAAAGAAGAATTTTCAAAGCAGAAACAACGGAAAATCCGTTGCGAAGTTGTAATGACGTTTCTTCGCATTTGGATCTTGAAGCTCCAGGGTAGAATAAAAAAAAATAGACTCTTATGGTGTGCTATTTATAACTGCCATTTGACAAACAATATGTTTTCAAACATTGGTGATGTCTTCAGGAACATTCAAGAGCCAATTGATGATATTTGTTCCTCAGTGTCAGCGCAGTTATTGGTTTCACACAAACTGGCAGAAAGTCTGGACGTAAACCAGAAAAGCCGGTCAACATTATGACAACAAGACAGCCTCCCATTACCATTACGAGGCAATACCTACCACGGACTCCAGTCTTTATTCCAGACTTGCTATCTTGCTGATCATGCTAGACCAGACATACCCGCTTGCTGATCATGCTAGACCAGACATACCCGGTGGGCAGGTCGTCCTTCCTCTCCGGTCCTTCAACTGGAGATCCTTCCATACCTGGTCCTTCTGGGGAGTAGGAAGGAGGGGTGGTTCATCCCTCTGGACCATGAGCCACCTGGCAGGAGGAGGTAGGGGGAGGGAGGGGGTCAGATGGCTCTTGGTCTGATCCCTCCTCCCTTTCCCCCGTGAACAGAAGGACAGATACATCTGAAAACATTACCTTACCTCGTGTAGTACGAGGTCGTTAAAACGCTCCATTTCAAGTAATAAGGTCAGCCATTGCCGAGTCACCAATAAATGCTTTGAAGAACAACGAGATTTGCGAAAAGAAGAACGTCAATTTCAAAGACAAGTTAATTGCATTACCATCAAATTTGCCATTATAAATTACTTTGTGTGGCAAATAGAATTTCATGCTCGCCTAAAAACACAAAGTAACATCTTAAGATATTTTGAATAAAATACCCGAAATTTCGACAACACGTGCATTGGTACAGGCAACAAAAACTTTGAACCCCCCTAGTTCCTGTATGGATGTGATCCATTATTGTTTGGAAAGGTCAGTTTTAAATACATGTGATGAACTAGTTTCGAATCTTTCCACAAATTGACATGAAATAGGACAGCAGATGCATTGACATGAACAGGTACGGAAGATAGAATTTTTTTACTGTTAAAAATACTTTTATCCAACGATTCATTAGTTAAATCAAGAGAAAAGTCTTTTATATTTCAGAAGTTAAATGTATTTTCACTACATTAAAGGGCATATTTTTAGATTTCAAAGTAATGTGATGAATACTTTGCACATTTTCGTGGGTTTGCTCCTAAATAAATCTTTCAAACTATGGGATGATTTTCAGACAAGGTATTTATGAAGCCCATAGCATCTTTGCTGAATTTTTCTTAAGTTAAAGAGTTAAAGTTTAAACATCTTTACTGACGACCTTTTCCCCATTATTCATTTGGACCAATACTTGTAACTAATTATAGTCAGTAACACCTCTAACATATTGATTAATAAACATTGAAAAGAAGTATGATCCAAAATACAATGGAAAGAAAATTGTAGAAATCGAAAACAAATTTTGATCCAGCAACAAGGAATATTTGTGATATGATATGCAATCAAGGCGGGGGCTATCGAATCGTTTATAGCAGGATCTAATACTGAAATAGTAAGATATTCTATTTCTAATGATCACTATTCTATTTCTAATAATCACTATTTTTAGAGAACAAATAAAACAGGACCGGCTGATGCAATGTGACCCACATGTTTCTTACTTCACGTGAGTCTTGTTGGTAGTAAACGGAATCTTTCGCTGTGCCCACGGATTTCCGCGTCAGATTACCTTCATTAACGAAATTCTCGTTGTTTTCCTGTTCGCTTTTGGAGGGACACTATATTTTAAAACATTACAATAAAAGACATGGATTGAATAAAAACCTCATTCCCACTCAACTTGGTCAAGCAGATCTACTGGAATTCCATTCAAATCCAGATCGAAAGTAAAACCGGCTGGAAAATCTTGAAAGCCTTTTGTGGTGACTTGTGATTCTAGGTCACGGTTCATTCACAGAGAACACTTGTCGGGGACGGGCAATTGTCAGTTGAATAGGATTATAGTCAGTTGGCAGGCCGTGAAGGTGTCCCTGATTCTGGTGAAGCGAAATATTAGGTCAGGTAACGTTGAGCTTTTAACACTACGGATAACACTGAGCATTTACGTTCTTGTCAACATTCTACAAATAATATTTTTATCGCCCGCGTCCGAAGGATGGAGAAGGTAATAGTTTCAGTTTGTTTCCCCACTATCCAAAAAGATCCCGGCTACCACTTACCCTGGATCCTACTGCTCCCACCACTCTTAGAGCCCTGCCATGCTCTATAACCCCATCATCCCAAGATGCTCACCACCTTTGAATCCCCACTTCTCACTGATCTCCCATCACCCCTAGACCCTATCATCTCCTAGAGCCCCCATACTTTAGACACCATACCCCAGACCCACACCACCCCATGACCCCTCACTCCCTGGACAGTCCACCCCTAGAGTCCTTAAAACTCATAAACCTTCAAACCCTAGAGTCACACTAAACCCCAGACCTTCACTGCTAGACCTGAACCATCCCTAGAGCCCCACCCATAGACCCCCTCACTACACACCACACCAGACCTAAACAGGAATCACAAATAGATCCCTTACCCTCTAGAATCCATCACCCCACCACCTAGACCACCCAGTGTTATGGAATTCCATTCAATAGACAAACAACTAGGCATAAGTGACAGTGATTGCTACCAGGTTGGATCTTAAATGCAATTCCTAAGTTCCAGAAATTTGCTGGTGGTAGGCAGCCACGCTCGGTAAATGGTATTACATATTTGTGTGTTGTACATATTTTGCAGAAATGCTGATTGGATTCTGTAAATGTCACAAGGTTATGTACACTGCTCATATTGACAAAGCTCAACGCTTCTCATACAATACTCATCATGAATCAAAGACATCTTTTATTAAAATAATAAATAATGTCTGGTAAATTTGTATTCCATATTCAATCAAGGCATAAGTATTCATGATAGATATTATTCCAGAAGTTTGAGACACAGAGCAGTAAAATTATGTACTGTTTAATGAATTCATCTGTCACAGGTTATGGTGAGATCAAATTAATATAATCTCTTTCTCCACGTCATTTTTGAAAAGTGCGTATTTGTGCGTTTAATTTTTAAACCCCTGAGACAAAAAGAGAGGAACACGCGCACAAACATGTGAGTGATGCAAGCACTTGCGACTCAAACGTATTATTATCTTTGCTCAATTTTTCTTCACACACATCCTAAAGACATTTGATGGCAAGAACAAAAGAATATCTTGACGGTTTGAGCTATATCAAGGGAATTACTTGATATTTCGATGTTTCGCTTAATTATTGAAAATTTTGTGGTTCTTTGTGAAGATGTATTTGCGTACCCCATACTCGAAATGTCAAGCATATTTCTTTTTCTTTTACGTAAGAATTCTAGATAATAAACTGATGCTCCCCAGAAAAAGTGTTGAAAGAATTTGCTTGTATCTTGGAGGCATCATAATATTTCAACAGAGACAGAAAATGTAGAAGATAATGACGCAAAAATCGTCTCTTCATCGTTCCCCTTGTTAGTAGGTGGGAATGCCGTTTGTCGTATCTTTTTGGCAATAAATAAAGAAAGACAACGGGAATACACGATGAGCAGATGGAGACAGAGGGAACAATTGAAGTTCAATTTAGTATTGTCAAAACATTTGGGCAAAGATGATGCTGTAATTGTCGAGCCAAGATCCTAATGAAACCGTACCTGTTTTCATGGTGTAAAATAATCCATTACGCATGTGTTTAATCAATGGAGATCAACGGAGATGTTTCCAGCTTTTCAGTCAAACACTCCGTAAACAATATCAAAATCAAATTGAAGAGCCCTGTGTATCACATTGGGAACAAAGTATTCAAGCTGCTTCTGTGTCTCTTTGTGCCTAAGAAGATTAAAGCTTAGAAAGCATTCGGCTTTAAGAAAAAGCTGCTTAGGAATGTAAATTGCGATGTTTTGTGGGTATTTATCTTGCCCTTTAAATGTAGATGTATGACATTTGAGATTCATATCTGTTCAGCGTTCATCACTTTCCTTTTGTCATCTTGTCATTACCAGTTGCCATAACTTTTTGGGGAAATTCCAGTTTTTTGATGCTGGAAGGCAAGACTAATTAATGAGGAACCTTTATCAACAAATGTTAGATTCATTACACATTAACAGAAATGAATATAGTAACATTTTCAGTTTAAATGTTATTCAAAGATTCAAATTATGATTTTCTTGAAAATTGTGCTGACATTCATTCATTCGTCTCTCACACAAAAATAGATGCCATAGACTGGATGAATATCTGTCGAAAAGATTTCCCGATTTATCACTTTCATTGTATTAAAGACTACCAGAATTCGGTTTCTTGCAGAGCTGTTGGAATTTGTCCTTTGGATTGTCGTTTGTCTTATCTACATTTGACCATTTTAAATTGTCAACATCTAAGTGTGCGAAATCTGTTAACACGTGGTGCGGTTTTACTGAGAAATGTTCAGATTTGCCTGTTCAAACGATAGAAAAAACCAGAGATGCGTTGTAAACTAACTAAATGTGGGATTCACTAAGACTTTTATCTGTAATTACAACTTTTTTTATTTGTAATTTCGAACCCATTAACTCTACTTCGTCTGTCAAATGCAGGATGCACCAACACAGTTAGATTTCTTGTGTTATTTAGTTTTTAAATGTAATTTTCTTCACCAGTTTCTTTGGAAATTTCACTGTATTTTGACATGTCAAGTTGACAGCTGGAAAGCAAATTTATGTCCTGGAGACAAGAACAATTTGACATTGTGGAATCAATCCAATCTAGTTTTTTTTTTTAAAAAAAAAGCTTGTTTTGTTGATATTCCTCCGACTTATATTTCTACATTCTGTAATACAGTGGTTTTCGCCCAAAAGCAGTACTGGTACTTAACATAATCAAGACTGACATGTATTTGGTTAGAACACAGGATTTCTCACGCATTATGACCCCTGATTGGCAACAGCTTAGAATCTATCAGCACAGCTGAGTAACCATGTCTAAATATAGTTTAATGACAATGCCTAAGAAATCCCTAATGATAAACAGAGCTTAGTGGACGTGTCCTTTTTATTTACCCAGCTTCTATCTTGACGTCAATAGTTACTGATTGCTTGACAAGTCTTTACTAGGACGGTAACTGTCTTAATGTAGTGAACATCTGTTCAAGCTACATTACTTGACAAGGATAATGAACTGGGAAAACAACATGGATAAAAATAGCCTAGAAATGAATGAGGTTGCAAGCTGGTAAGAGTATAACGTTGCGATGTCAGGTAGTCTGTGGTACTCAGACACGAATATGAAATCATGACACTTGTGTTGAAGGACATTCGAAGAAAGACGTCAGAGAGAAAGAAAGGATTAGGTTAACAGCACAAATGATTCATTTCCTAGTTCGAATTTGGTATCGGTTCACACGAAGTCTTGATTCCTAACCGAAAATCACTTTGTTCCGAAACCTTCCCTTTGTTGTGGTAATAATGATAATGGAGATAATGGTCCGCAGTCGCACATAAGACAAAGCAGCAAAGACCTCCACAGGAGCCTCTATCAGAATTTGAGGTGATGTGAATCACACAGTACAAAGTTAAGACGAAGAAACATAAGGCCTTGATGAGCTCAATTAAGACGTGGGTCATATTGAAGATGTATGTTAAGCTTGCAACTGCAAATGAAAATGTTCCTCGAGCTAATCCTCTTTATTTGTCTTTAATCCTGAACTATTTGCGCCGCATGAAAAACATTGGTTTATTTTTTCAGTGCGCATGTACTACTTTTTGCTGCATCAATACAAACAAAAATGACAATATTTACAAATAATGTAAAAATTTAATCTAAAATCATAAAAATGGTTCAAAGCGACTTACATTGAACGAATGCCAACGCAAAATCGATGTTGATATCAGACGGATTCTTTCGAATCAAAATATCACACAAAATATCAGTACAGTTTTCCGCTGTTACACCCTGAAGAAACTTAAGTAAATATGGACTATTTCGAGGAGATCAGAAAAATCTGGCTCATTTCAGGTCAAAATAACAAATACCTTCGTAAATAAATAAATATATTCTTATATGAATTGTTTTAAAATGTATTGCTTGAAAATAAGAAATACATTAGATGATAACCTATCTTTCTCACCAACCCACGGACACACTGCGAAATAAAATGATTACAATGCCAATAAGTATTCGTATTTAATTTGCGCAATTTGGCTGATTACGCTGCACTGATGATCAAAACCTTGTTCCCACCAACAATGCGGATGGAAGCATTAGGTATTTTGCACCAGTACGATCCATTGGAGATTTCCTAAATCGAGCAGAATTTTGATTGAATTCAGTGGATTTATGGAATATGATAAATCACCGAAGCATACGTTGGAGTCAATTTAAAGATCATCTGTCCGCTTTGGCTCTGCGGTAACATCAATCCTTTTTATTAAAAATAACTTTGTCACAAAATTCATCGAATTCAGTGAAGACATTCAACTGTTCAGGGACAACTCACGTGTATGTCTTTCTTGAAAAGTTAGCATATTCCAGTTTTTCCTAAATAACATAAATCTGACAGTTTTTCCTAAATAACACAAATCTGATATTTCTGGCATTATTGTACAAAATTGACATCGAGGGGTTTCAAAATCAGCGAAAAATAAAGTTGTCTCCAGCAGGAATCAAACTCACAACACCAACTATCTATTGATTTGAATTCTAATGCCTTACCCACCCAGCCACCCAGACATGTGTTGAATAGAATGTTCTAATTTTGTTTCATGCCATACTTTACTTTTTGGAGCATGACTTTATAAGGGTCTGAAAATCAGACTGGCAAGGAATGACAGATTGGCTGAGTGGGTAAGGCATTAGAATTCTAATCCATAGATGGTTGGTGTTGTGAGTTCAATTCCTGCTGGAGGCAACTTTATTCTTTGCTGATTTTGAACCCCCTTGTTGTCAATTTTGTACAAAAATGACAGAAATGTCAGATTTGTGTTATTTAGGAAAAACTCGAATGTAAGAGCCAAATTCTTTCCTCGGCATTGGTAGTAGGGTTTTTCATAAACTCTGCAATTCAAGGAGGCCAACTTTGTTCACCCGTGCCATTGAAAGTCAAAAAGTCCAATAACATATGTAACGTTGAGATGTAATCCTCACATATCCCTTGATTTTCAATTTCACATTTACTAAATCTAACACCAGTTGGCACAAATAAAAAGGAAAATATTCGAGAATACAAAGTTGGCAATAATGCCAACGTTGCCTATTTTAATTCTGAAAAGCTCGATTACTTGTCGCGATTTTTGTAGAAAACGGCAAAAAGAATTAAGAAGCCAAAATATCAGTAATTTAGATTTAATTAAATTAGCTGAATATTTTACACATTGGGAAACTCGAGAAAGTTTCAGCTTCGATTTTTCTGTGATTTTCGGTCTTGACAATTTTAACTTTCCTTCATTCTAGTTCCAAACAGAAAAACTTTTTTGTTGAAATATTAGATTTATCTTAAAAAAGCAACAATACAAAATTGAGAGGTCTTTCAACCACCTGTTTGTCTTCAGTTACCTTCATCAAAATTTTGAAGAAAGGAAGTCCATCCTGGTCAATCATCACCTATTTTTAAACTGACATGTACCATTCACATAATCTCCCAAATTGAAACATAAAGTTTACGGATATCGTATTGGAATGCACTGAACTCCATGCGGCCTACTGAAGCTTGCTGATTGCAATCACATCATGTCTCAGATCAGAATTGTAAAGCAAAGTTTCATATGATGTCAACATTGACAATTGAGGCTATCCATTATGCAAAGTTTCCCACATGGCAAACAAAGACTTATGCAGAGAAGATCAAAATAAAATCAGCAATAAAAACTGTTTCCAGTGGGGGTAGAACTCAGGACCTCTTGTGAGTCTACTCTGATGCCTTACTAACTGTGCTAACCAGACATGCCTTGGATAGATGAACTTAGCTTTGTTTCATGCACCACATCACTTTTTGGAGTCATTTCCAGAATCAATGGAACATGACTTTATAAAACTCTCAGAGATTCAGACTGACAACAAAATGTCAACTTAGTGTAGTAGATCACAAGAGGTCCTGGGTTCCACCCCCACTGGAGACAATATTTTATTTTGTTCTTCCCTACATGAGCCTTTGTTGACAATAATGCCAACTTGAATAATTCAGGGAAAACTCGGGTGGTGTGTTGCTTGCGAAAACCTCGAGTGATGTACTTGCTCATGCGGAGAATAAAAATATGTCCTTTGATAAAGATAATTGGCAACTGCATAGTTTTCCATTTGAACTTTCTTGTTATTCAGAGGAACTTTTTGAAAGGGACGCGAACCTCCTGTTGGTCTAATGTTTTCCTTTTTCGAGTATATTTTTTGGGGAAAATAGCCACTGTTTCCGCCACCATTGAGATCGGCGCCCGTCCAGTCTGGTAAATCCTGGATCTGCCACTGGATGGGATTTATTCTCTTACTATCCACTGCTATGAACAATGCGCTAAGAACAAAAACTTTGGAAACATCATTCTACTTAATTAAATTGCGCCTGTGTTACAATAGAAAGCACTTGATGTTCTTCATCACATAAGACACGGAATGGTAGTCTCGCTTGTGTGGGATAGACGGAAACCCGACAAGCTGCTACCTACATATTACTCTCAACCACAGTAACATTCCAACCACGTTTGTCTCAATCACGTGTCTCTCCGAGCAAACTGCGGGAAATCAAGGTATATTATTTTGATCAAAACTCAATTTACGACACAGTTTGTAATGTGAGAATATGATGGAAGAGAAATATTTCATTGCAAATCTAGTTGTGAAATATCAGTGAATCAGTCATCGCAATCGGGTGTGCACTAGTGACTAGATTCCAAAGAAATATTTTCCGAGTAATTCTCCTCTCTGAGCTAACTTGACACTGCTTGCAAGACTGAAACTTTTAAGATCTAGTCATGTTCTGTTGATTTTAGTTGAATCATCTGAGTGTCACTGAAAGCTAATTGTCCTACTAGTCTCAGAATTGGATACACTGGGAGTAAAGGGCATAGGGGGTGGAGATAGTTGCACATGGTGCACAGGAAAGAATTGGGACATAGGGACCGGATATGGATGGTATGTGGCCCATATCAAGAAGTTTTTATTCTTTAATGGCACGTAGAATTGGTTCCTCATTGCGAGGATTCAAATTTCTACGTGGACTCAATGCATGTTATTTTGGATTCGAGTGACACTTGTGCGAAATATTTTCACATTTATCTCAGATGAAAGATTTATTTAAACTGAAATTAAAATAATTTCCAGATGCTGTTTCGAGCAACAGTAATGGTGGATTATGTAGCAATATGGAGACTAACACCTACGTCGTCGTCTTCATGCTTGTTCTGCCTAAAATAGCCATGTTTACGCAACACATCGTTTCTCAATAAGGAAATGAAGACTTGTCAAGAGGTGACTTATCAAATTCTCTACTTTGCTTGATGGTCACCCAAAAGATCTGGACCGATCTGGCCTGCACTTAATTTGCTTCCGGATATTAAATTATATCTCTCAAAACCTTGCACTGGAAGTGAAATCAAATTCACTTACTGTTGTTCCACGGTAAATCTGAAACTTTTAATTTCATTGTTGGCATGAATCAAGGTTAATACATTTCAAAGAGTTTTCATAATATAAAGATTTATTTCAGTTCTACAATACAGATTTATTGACTTAAATAAGAAGAATAGTGTTGCCACACTTTTTAATGTTTCGTCACAAGTGGTGTACAAAGTCTCTTATGTACATATTCGTAACATACATTTTTTTCAGCCTTAATTCAGAATCATGCATGACCAAAAGTTGCAACGCAAAGTGGCAATTAAGCCGAAGATCTATTTATTTACACCATGCAGAGCTACTAAATGTGGTAAATTGCACAATCACAGTTTATAATTCCTTTGTCTGAAATCTGTAAATAACAGCTGAATGGTAACATAAGAATTCCCGTCAACTTGACCCCCAAATTTAACTTGCCCAGATGACAAACAACTTGTCCAACTTTTATTTGCCACACAACATTCAAAATCAATGATAAACAACAAAATTTCTGATATATTTCTAAAATTTCAACTTGTCCATCCCATCAAGTAAGCTGAAAATCAACTTGTCCGAAAGTAAAATTTACTCATCATGGACGAGTGTTAAGTTCTACACTAATGTTGCCTTTGGTGTCTTTTTTTAACGTATTCAAAGGCCAAGAATTTTCAATACCTAAAAATTGTATTTGTTACAATAACGCGAAAACAAGCATCACATTCTTGCAGTTACACTACATTCTGGTTGTAACAAGCTGAGCGAAAAACAAATGAACATAAATCAACAAATCACAGAAATTTCTTTCTTGAATATAAAAAAAAGCCATTTTTGTAACAAAATACGCGCGCACACTTTGATTTTGAAGCGTATAGTTCTCTAGCAGTTGGGTAAAAGTTACAGTATCGCACGCTGCTTCATTCTGAATACCGAAATAATTTCAATGGTGAGGGATAAGATACCCTACAGAATATACCCAATAGGTGTTTGAATTGCACTGCAAGTGCACTTTCCTCAGAAAATACATGAACATATAGAAGTCCCTGCATTTTAAACCATTCTACATTAAAACACAACGTTTCTCTTTCCATTAAAATGTCTCGCAAAGTGCTTAGGCTTCTCTTAACAGGCGGAAGTGTCATAGTGTAAGATTGAAAACTGACCGTAAATCGTGACAATTCAAACCAAATTACAAAATCTGATTATAATTTGCAAAACGTTTTGCATTTTTCGCAAAAAGTCATGTTTACGTAAACGCTTAGTTTTATTCCTGAAGTCTTTGAACTATAACTGCTACAATATGAGAGGCAACTTTGCTGCCTCCACAATGTAAAATGGCCCAAGACTAATTTCGTTATTTCATTTACCAATTAACTGAAGACATAACTCATGGCGTAAAAATCCTGTGTTGAATTGCGGTCCAAATAACTTTGATTTTCATCTCTGACTGAGAAAATCAAAGACATTTTAATAGATCTATCAGAATAGTCCATTGATCACATGATGCATTTTAGGATATAACGTCTGAAACGATGACATCACATCCGAGCGTTTGGTATGGAAGGTGACGCCATACTGACGCTGACCAATCCTACGACGCCCATGCCGCTAACTGTGCCATTTCATCGTCATCTTCTGCTACCTTTGCCGTTGCTGCAAAAGAGAAAGACGACATTTATTACGTGAACCTTCAAGCTAAAATATTACACATAAGAAACCCGATTCCCCGCTCAATTAAACTTGCGAGAGGTTAGCAGTTATTAACAATACAGTAGAGTCTAACCCGCCTGTGGCTGTTTAGTTGTCTTAGACCAAGGTATTTGGTCAGAAGCAACCAAAGACATCTCCTTGCATTGAAATTAATAAGAGGACAAAATCCCTGGTTGTCTCACCAAGCCTTTTTTCCCTAGGGCAAAATCTGGAATTGCCTCACCAAGTTTTTTTGCCCTCTCAACAAAAATAACATTTGAGCATTTTTTATACTTTTTAAAATAAAAAATACAGTTATAATTATATTTAAGGTTGGGTCAGAATAAGATCCACAAAAACAAAAAACTTCAGTGATGGATCTTTAAACCTCTTACACGGACAGCCCCCTGACGGCAGGAAGTATCCATGGTTGACAATGTGTCCACTATCACTTAAACGTATGAGACGGAAATGCACAAAAATCGGTCCGTACATGGGATTCTGTCCACCTACAGATGGGTGTCCGCGTAAGACAAGTTTCACTGTATCAGACTACGTAGAATCATTCTCATTGCATTACGAAACTGTTCCAAACATGATTTATCAAACCAAATTCAAGGTCGTAACAATGCGCGTTGAAATTTTTCTGGTTATGAAAGTCTGAGAGTCGAGATGTTTTTTGTGTAATTACTTTTCTTCAGAAAAGTTCACTTTTCTTGAAATAAACGTTATTTGGATAAATACAGACCCGAAATAAGAGAGCCCCTCCAGTAGAAGGCACATCACCCGTGCTTCCCTACTCTATGATAATGCAGGGGGTGAGGGGGGGCTG
>CAWVNT010000244.1:0-31015 GCA_963930775.1 Cliona cf. orientalis
GTCAAAACAATACAGAAATACTCAGATTTAAATGGTTTATTGGCTGTAATTTACAATAAGCTGACTAGTTTCACTGAAATGCTTCATCAGGACTTTGCTGATGAAACATTTCACCGAAACTAGTCGGCTTATTGTAAATTACAGCCAATAAACCATTTAAATCTGAGTATTTCTGTATTGTTTTGACTCTTTACCGATTGATTGAATTTGTGACAATCTTATCATTGGGTAATGATAACACAATCGCAAGTTTTCCTTCTTTGAATTTGCAGAAAACTTAGCCGATTACAAAAGACTCAGAGGAGGCGTAAAGTTTATGACAGAATTTCCATTAACCAGCATTGGAAAGATTGTAAGAAGAGAGGTTGCTGACATGGTTAAAGCCGAGTTGAATAGAAGGACAATTATCAACGGTTGCACACAAACAATAACCTTTTAAGCGTATATATTTTGAACATTCCAGGATATTTATATTCTCCTGCTAAAGACTTCACAGTAACTGTCATGCTGCAATATTTCGTGTCACTAAAATGTCTTCTTGTATCAAATCTCACCACATGACTGGAGAGATTTCGTTGTGAACTTAACAAAACTGCATGATGATTTGAATCATTGTCTCCAAACATGTGTGGAAATTTTATCACATTTCCCACCAGAAATGACGTTATTTAACATGGGAAATAAATTGTTTTTGCAGAAATTACAGAGATTTAAATTATTGGGTAAAAATTTACAAGTGCTGGGCAGCACAGAAAAGCTTCCCTCCACTTTTTTGACTATTCCCTTTTTATTAGCTCTATCAAGTCCATAAAGATACAGCAAACGACAGGCATTTGCAAATAATTGCAACACTACAGTCATAAAATAGATTAGCGAATTTTTAGAACTAGCAAATCAAATAGGAGCAAAGTCGTGGTAAGAGACACTAGCCATCATTTCCGGAGAAAATTGGAGAAATTTTGCCGCCATTTCTCTGTTTTTGCGAGAAGGCCCTTGATTCCTTAAATTAATGAAGCGTGAACCGTCTTCAGATAACAGGTCCCAATATTCGTCCGATAATATGTCCTTTTTATCGTTCAGGTATTAAGCAAAATATGCTTGTTGTTTACCGACTTTGATTGTGCATTGCTGGTAAACATCACTTCTGCGTGACCTGCCGATTAGTTAAAATGTTTAAGTTGAAAAGCAAACACAGTGATTTAGAAGTTCTTGCAGATATTGTCATCTGTCATTTCTTATTCCAAGGAACTGCAGAAATAAAGACAAAATAGCCTTAGTAAATGCATGAATGACAGTAATTATCATCCATTTCCGATTCTAATAAACCCCGCGTCTTCCCTTTGGAATTTGTTCCCTTCAGTTCAATGGTTCAGAGCTCCAGGAAATGAGAGAGATCTCTACTTTTGATAGTTGATCCTGATATAATGGTAGCTGCATTGTTATTTTGACCAATCAGACATGTAATTTCTGTAGGTGATTTAATCTGCTGGTGCTGAGACTGGTCTTACAAGATGGATTCCCTCTCCTAACAGGGGCTATCATAAGAAACCATCAGACCACTCATGCATATGCTCCACAGGCTAACAACAGGATCTCTTCCTGAGGGTAACCCAGGATTTATTCAATCCCAGTGTTAGGTAACACCTCATCCACATTACGCACATTATACTTTTGCAATACCTTTGGCCTTTTTGTGCTTCCTCCACTTTCAGGATTTACTCTCATTGTTGACATTGCTTATTGAACTTTAAATATAGTTCTATCATTCAGCAGGCGTGTTGTTACTGTGATAAAGTATGTGATCTAATAACTATCTTTTATTGTGCAAATCAACTTAAAAAGTGCTTGGAAATGTATTTTGAGTTGTTCACCAACTGGGTTTTGGAATCACTGCTACGATTCTTATTCAATCAGGGCTGTGAGAGTAGATTTATACCCCATATAAGTCTGCTCAAACGAGGTATAGACGAAACTGTTGTTCAATGTGTTGTGTATTTTGCAAATTTCTAGTCAATCCCACAGTTTGGATTGTCTTTCATCAATAAAGAGATGCTTTTGCTCAAGATGTGCACTTTGCTCAGTCCCATATATATGAGGGTGGTCAAGAGACGATCAGTTTGGGAATCCATCAATTTCAAAGATACCCAACAAAAGGTAACTGACCACAATGGGGTGGAGGAAAGTTTCACGTTGGAAGGGCCGCTGTGAAGATTAATACTCTTATCGACAACGACGAGAGATGCTTGCAAATCATTTACTTGCACAGCAAACTCTTCCGTAACAATTCATTTTTTGCTTAGTTTGGACAAACTATTTGTTCTTAGAAATCGATACACTCATTTCCAAAAAATCATCAGCAAATTTTAAACAAATTTTGAAAGAAAAATATTACTTACTTGCTGTGTGAAAAGGGTTTAACTAATACATTTAATATCAGTGTAACCACACAATCAAATTAAGAACCTACCACATTTTTAATTTCTTCTACTTTGTTCCTAATTGTGACATCCATAATTGTCACAGAACAAAATTTACAAAATTAGTCAGATCAAGAACAAGTCACCACACGTAAATCTATATTAACTACTTTAAGCCCTTTTCAATGGTTTAAGATAGGTATGGATGTTTTCCATTGTCAAGAATCAGATGAATAAACGTAACAATTTATCCAAAGAAAGACGTTGCTTTTTTTTTGTCTATTCCTCCGGAACACCAGGTTTGCCAAAAGGGAACCATTCACTTTCATTTTGGTTTCATAGTCGGAACTTTGCTCTTGAGGTAACAGCAAATTTTTATTATCTAGTACTTTTGGTCGACATGTTGCTTACCTTTCTTAAAGGCTTTTAAGGGCATGTAACTCTTAGAAAGTATGAAACCTGGAAAAGTTCATAATTTCTTTGGAATCCCAAACAAGTATCAGACTTTGTTTTAACTCTGACAAACAAGAGCGACTCTTACTAAGTTGACACTGACAAATACAAACATAAAATTGTTGGTTACGGAACAACGACATCTAACGATGATGTTCATGACCAAGTTCAAGGTCATGAACTAAGGTGTCTTTGTGTGTGCTATCGAGCCCGCAGGACGTACCAAAATGTCCGAGGAAGATATTTCAAAGAAGAGAGGTGCAAGTGGTGGAAAAATGTTAATGGATGAAGAAGTGAAGTCATTTTCAGATGTGGTTAAGATTCTGGAAAGTTTTAAGAAGGATAATGATGAATACCTGTTACGTTTGGATGAAAGGTTAGGAAATCTTGAAGATCATATGTGGCCATGTAAATCTAAGGTATCTGAAAGAAGAAGGCAAAGATTCGGTACTCCAGTACATGAATGGGAAGAGTCTTATGAACATGATAGATGCTCATCTATGGAAGCATATGAAAATGGATCTCCTATGAAAGAGAGGATCTTCAAAAAGAAAAAAGTGAGGGTATGTACACCCATTAAATCAGCGACAGGATCTCTGGGAAAAAGGGTCACTAGTGACACCAGTTCTGGATTTTCTGTCATTCAGTCTGATGATTTACACGCTGAATATACAGCTATTAAGGACTCATTGTCAAGACAAAGATTACCAAAAGATTTGAGGTTTTCTGGATCATCAAGAGGCATCAAGATACAAAATCGTGAGTTAGCCAAGTCTTATGCAATATCAGGAAAATTTGTGGAAACGTGCCTGAAATTAACTTCGAATATTCAAGCAGCAAAAGAGGTGTACTCTTCGGATGTGGCAGAGGATGTGGATGACCTATTAATTTGCTTGATTACACATCTTAGAGTAATTCAAGAAGAACATTGTCTATTGTCAGTGGGTGGAAACTATGGTCCATGCACACAGCAAATATTCAGATCTATTCATAGTAATCCAGGCCAATTCACACCTGCTATTATTGAGGAGTTGAGGACTTCAGCCATGTTGGCAGCTATTCCCATGGAACAACAGGTGCAACAAGCACCTAGGGGTGGCTCATTCAACCATGGCTTTCGCGGGTCCTTCCATGGCCGAGGTCGAGGTTTCTACAATAGAGATTATAACAGTGTGTTTAGTCAGGCACCACCAGAGAATAATACAGGTTTTAGGGGATGTCAGGTTCCTTTTGATCGGGCAAGTGATCACTAAAGGTGTGAATGCCTCATATGTGTGTACAGTATTAACTAAACAGGATGTGGATGCAATTAACTTATCTTTTATATTGTGTTATTATGCCTGTGTTAAATAAACAAGCTTGGGAATGCATCGGAGCATCAACAATGATCCTTGATTGGATATCAGAAGGGGTACCATTAGTATTTAAACAGGAACCCTCAGAATGTGTATATCACAATCAGATTGAAGGAGTTAAACAGCAGAAGTTTGTGGACGAAGAGATTGGAAAATTGTGTTTACAGGGTGCTGTGAAACAAGTTCAACATAATCAGGTACATTGTGTGCTTCCTTTAAGATGTGTTCCAAAAAAGCAAATTAAACTTAGGTTGGTTTTAGATTGTAGACATGTAAACGAGTGCATAGATTACCCAACCTTTTCTCAGGAAGGAATCCAAACAGTTTCAGATCAGATTCTAGATGGCAACAAGTTAATTTTGGTAGATCTGAAGAGTGGATTTTACCACATACCTGTAAAAATAGCCCTGTGACAGGCTGAGGTGGTTTAAGTTATGTGTCAAAATGTCAAGTTGTCAAAAAGATGTCAAGTTGTCAAAAAGATGTCAACTGTCAAATAGTCAAACATCTGGACTATGGAGGAGGTTCACAAAAAAAAATAAATTGACATAATGAGGTTCACACATATTGACGTCAATTTTGACATCAGATATGAAGGTCATCAAAATTGGCCAAAAATACTTTCTATGAACATTTTGAGGGTTTTTAGTGACCATCATTTGTGACGTCAAAATTGACGTCAATATCTGTGAACCTCATTGTGTCAATTTAATTTTTTTGTGAACCTCCTCCATAGTCTAGGTGTTTGATTTTTTGACATTTGACATTTTTTTGACAACTTGACATCTTTTTGACAACTTGACATCTTTTTGACAACTTGACATATTTTTGAAATTTTGGGAGCAAATCACCCATGGGCCCCATTGCCCATACCCCTGTACCCCATTGTCCATGTATCCCATTGTACACATGGCCCATACCCCTTGTACCCATACCCCTGTGCCCTATTGCCCATGTGCCCCATACCCCCAGTGGGCCTTATTACCCATATGCCCCATACCCCCAGTACCCCATTGCCCATGTGACCATTGCCCATGTGGCCCATACCCCTTGTACCCCATTGCCGATACTCCTTGTACCCCATACCCCCTGTGCCCCTGTTGCCCATGTGCCCTATTGCCCATGTGCCCTATTGCCCATGTATCCCATACCCCCTGTGCCCCATTGCCCATAGGCCCCATGGCCCATACCCCCTGTACCCCATACCCCCTGTACACCACTGCCCCATGTGCCCCATTGCCCATCACCCTGCCCCCCATTGGGTAATGGGGCAATGGGGTATAGGGAGTATGGGCCACATGGGCAATGGGGCCTCTGGGCAATGTGGACACAGGGGGCAATGGGGTACATGGGATATAGGGCACATGGGTAATGAGGCCCACAGGGGCAAAGTGGTAAAGGGGGTATGGGGCACATAGGCAAGAGGGACAGGGGCCAATGGGGTGTGGAGGTATCGGGCATATGGGCAATGAGGCCCACAGGGGGTATGGGGTACAGGGGTATGGGCCACATGGATAATAGGGGCACAGGGGGTATGGGGTACAGGGGGTATAGGCCCATGGGTGATTGGGACATTTTTGCCCATAGCATCATTACTACTGGATGGATTCTTACAAAAATTTAACTGGACATAGATATTAATATATTCTATCTAAATACAGGGTGATTTTTCCATGATGGCCTCATTTAAGTCATATTTTCAATGGATTTTAATTGCTGTCTGCTGGGCTCCTTGCTCAGATCGCCCTCATTAGCTATGTGGAAATTCCAAGTCACATGACCGATGACATCATCACGGCTATTTATAGTAACCAAAAATTGAAGAAGAAGGCTGGGGAAGCCCAGCAGCCATTTTGGCGAAAATTCAGAAATTTGCACCCTTATTACTTGGCACTCTTAGCACATAAATAAGCAAACAAGATGCCAATTAACAGACCCTAATTAGATGTAATTTGTGCCAAAAGGATTTTTTAAAATTCCATGTATTAAGGGAGATATGGCCCAAAAACCCCTCACCATGTTCACCATGTATGGCGCCCAAAACATGGTAAATGTTCAAATCATCAAAAATTGCACTTAAATGACCCAGCGGACCTCCTAATTAACATAATTTATGATAATTTATGTTAGAGATCATCCACAAGCAAGGCCAGAAGGCTCCATGCAGTATTAGCCAAGATCCATGGATTTTATACATGGACCATGTAAGCATCCATGTACCAACCTAGATCTACTAGGTATTGGCTAAAATGTGTTCATAACAGCTAGATTTGAGATCAGCATTGATGCCATGAAAAAAAATTTGAATCCCTCGACACTAGAGCTCGTAACCCGAAGCATCTTGAAAATGAGCCCCATTTCGCCGCCGTTAAAGATTTTCTAATTTTGACATTACACACCCCTAGAGAAACATTATATTGATCACTCATATCATTTTTGACCTCCTGACCCAACCACAAGACGAGCAGTGGCCCATCGAAAAAAATTCACAATATCTCGATTTACAACAAAACCGTAAATCGCAAAAAATTCTCAAAAGGTGTCTTTTGGTAGATAAAAAGGTCCTCTACAAATCACCAATGACACTGTACCCCTATCATCAACCCTTCATGCTGTAAATGGACCGTTTACATTTCGGCCCGGAAATGGCCAATCACTCAGACGGCCATAACTCGGAGACCGACCAAGGAAAAAAATTCTGATTTTTTCTTATTCCGAGTTAGATAGATTGACACCTTCATGCCAATTTATGGGTCAAAATTCCGAATACCCATTGCGTAAAAATTCGTGTACTTTTTCAATATGTCAAAAAATCTGAAAAATCAGCACTTAACGGCCCAGGAAACAGCCAATCGGTGAGATATTCAAAAATCCAAACTAGGGTATCTAGAACACCCTAGGATACACCTATGGACTGATTCTTGATAAAATCAGTGAAAGCCAAATACCCTTTAAGCCGTCGCAAATGTGCCGAAAAATGTAATTTTTCAGTTTCAGTTTTTTTGATGGCCCACGGGACCCCCTTAAGTGTGTTGCAGCCCCCAAAAAATGGTACCATCATATAGCCTAGTGATCTGGCTACCTAAAACCCCCAAGTCACATTGAAGCCCTGTCGCTCCTTCATCGAGAAAACTTTGATTTTCTGAAGACACCCAATTTTGGCCAAAATACTCAAACAGCCCTGGAGTCACCAAAAGTTGACAAATTTCAAAAGTGACAATAAGATGTCATAAGAGATGTCTCAAGCTGTCCTGAGACCAAATTTGATAAAAAAATTCCAATGGGAAGTGTCCCAAATTGCCAATAAGGAGCGCTCACTCGCTCCACTATAAGGTGGTTTAAGTGTAAACTTAAACCACCTAAAAATGAAGTACTGGAGATACTTGGGATTTTTCTGGAAAGGAAAATATTATGTTTGGTGTGTTAGCTTTTGGAATTAAATCAGCTCCATATTTCTTCAATAAGGTCCTTAGACCAGTGGTGAAATTCTTTCGAGAAAATGGAATTCGCAACGCGCTTTTCGTTGATGACTTCATGTTTATGCTTGTGCAGAAATATGTCACCGATCATAGAGATTTTATTTTACAAACATTACAGGAGCTTGGATGGGAAATTAACTGGGAGAAGAGCATGTTGGTGCCTTCAACTCAGTGTGAATTTATTGGTTATGTTGTTCACTCAGAAGGTAAACAAGGACCCTGGTTAAAAGTTACACAGAAAAAGTTGCATAAATTACACAGACATATTAATGCTGCACTAAAACAAACATGGGTCCCGGCATGGTTTCTGGCTAAAATTGGAGGTGAATGTATTGCAATGACAAAGGCAGTTATTCCAGCAAAATTATTATTAAGAAATCTGTACCATACTTTATCTTCTAGAAATTCATGGAACAGTGAAGTGTACCTGGATCAGTATTGTGTACAGGATCTTCAGTGGTGGTGAAGTGCATTGAAAAATTGGAATGGTGTGCCACTGACAGTGACAAAAAATCAGGTCCAGCTAACTACAGATGCTTCAGGGACTGGATGGGGCAGTTGGACAGGAACCCTCGAGGCTTCAGGAACCTGGAACAAAAATGTTTCATTTCAACCTTCAAACTTTAGAGAACTATTGGTGATTTACAAGTCTATCCTGTCATTCCGAGACATTTTAGCCAACAAGAGGGTCCAAGTGTTGACAGACAATGTTACGAGTGCAGCCTATGTGAACAGGTTTGGAGGTTCAAGCAAGAAAATGTGCGACTTAATGACAAGCATTTTCATAATAACTCAAGAGTTGAGCATAGAGTTATCTGCAAAGTTTCTGGCCGGGGTGAAGAACGGAAAAGCTGACGGCCTATCGAGAGTGATGTCACCATATGAGTGGCAACTGCATCCGGTGATATTCAACAATTAGATAAGATGTGGGGTCCACACACAGTAGACAGGTTCGTTTCAGAGAACACCACTCAATTAGAGAGATACAACTCTTTGTTCCATGATCCAGGATCAGAGGCAGTGGATGCTCTGTCTCAGAATTGGAGCATGGAGAACAATTACATCAATGCTCCATTTTGGATGCTCAACAAAATAGTGAAGAAGATAAAAATAGCCCTGTGACAGGCTGAGGTGGTTTAAGTTATGTGTCAAAATGTCAAGTTGTCAAAAAGATGTCAAATGTCAAATAGTCAAACATCTGGACTATGGAGGAGGTTCACAAAAAAATAAATTGACATAATGAGGTTCACACATATTGACGTCAATTTTGACGTCAGATATGAAGGTCATCAAAATTGGCCAAAAATACTTTCTATGAACATTTTGAGCGTTTTTAGTGACCATTATTTGTGACGTCAAAATTGACGTCAATATCTGTGAACCTCATTGTGTCAATTTCATTTTATTGTGAACCTCCTCCATAGTCTAGGTGTTTTGATTTTTTGACATTTCACATTTTTTTGACAACTTGACATCTTTTTGACAATGTGACATCTTTTCAACATTTTGGCACATTACTTGAACCATCTCTGCTCATCACTGGCTAGGGGTCAAGGTGGGGTCAAGGAGTACACATGACATAGTATGCCCCATACTCCTGTACCCATTGCCCGTGTCTTGTACCCCAATACCCCTGTACCATATTGCCCCATATGCCCATACCCCTGTACCACATACTGCCTGTACCCTATTGCCCCATGTGGCCCACACCCCCTATACCCATTGCCCATGTGTCCTGTACCCCATACCCCTGTACCCTATTGCCCCATATGCCCCTATTGCCCATACCCCTGTACCCCATACCCCCTCTACCCTATTGCCCCAGGTGGCCCATACCCCCTGTACCCATTACCCATGTGGCCCATACCCCATACCACCTGTGCCCCATTACCCATGTGACCTATACCCCCTGTACCCCATACCCCTTTTATGCTATTGCCCCATGTGCCCCATTGCCCATGTGCCCCATCACTCCTGTCCCCCATTGGGCAATGGGCCACATGGGTAATGAGGGAAATGGGTACAGGGGGTATGGGTCACATGGGTAATGGGGCCTATGGGCAATGGAGACACAGGGGCAATGGGGTACAGGGGTATAGGGCAAATGGGCAATGAGACCCACAGGGGCAAAGGGGTACAGGGGGTATGGGGCACATGGCCAATAAGGCCCACAGGGGGTATAGGGTACAGGGGGTATGGGGTACAGGGGGTATGGAGCACATGGGCAATAGGCCACAATGGGTACAGGGGGTATGGGGTACAGGGGGCTGTACCCCATTGCCCATGTGACCCATTGCCAATATGGCCCATACCCCTTGTACCCCATACCCCCTGTGCCCCTATTACCCATGTGCCCCATACCCCTGTACCCCATACCCCCTGTACCCATAGGCCCCATGGCCCATACCCCCTGTACCCCATGTACACTATTGCCCCATGTGCCATATGGGTAATGGGGGCAATGGGGTACAGGGGGTATGGGGTACAGGGGGTATAGGCCCATGGGTGATTGGGACATTTTTGCCCATAGCATCATTACTACTGGATGGATTCTTACAAAAATTTTACTGGACATAGATATTAATGTATTCTATCTAAATACAGGGTGATTTTTCCACGATGGGTTGAATTAAAGCATATTTCGATGGATTTTAAATTCTGTCTGCTTGCTGGTGGCCACCCTCCTTGCTCCTTGCTCAGATCACCTCATGCGCACTTGTCCGAAAGTCATAATTTCCAGGCTAATACCAGTGATGATGGGGGCAATTGCGAATGATGCAAAAACACCGGTAACTCGGTCTAGCGAAAATTCGAATTTTTTAACTTAAATTACTCAGTGCTTTTAGCAGATAAAAGACCAAATGAGGTGCCATTTAATAGACCCTAATTAGATGTAATTTGTGTCCAAAGGACTAAGGAAAATACTAAGTATTTACAGAGAAATCCCCATCGAAGTGATTCCCATGTCAATGGATGCCATGTTTCACCATGTCCAAAAACATGGTAAATGTTCAAATCATCAAAAATTGCACTTAAATGACTCAGTGGACCTTGTAATTAACATAATTTATTATAATTTATGCCAGAGATCATCCACAAGCAAGGCCAGAAGGCTCCATGCAGTATTAGCCAAGATCCATGGATTTTATACATGGACCATGTATGTATCCATGTACCAACCTAGATCTACTAGCTATTGGCCAAAATGTGTTCACAACAGCTAGATCTGAGATCAGCATTGATGCCACAAAAAAAAATTCAAATCGCTGGACACTAGAGCTCGTAACCCAAAGCATCTCGAAAATGAGCCCCATTTTGTCCCCGTTAAAAATTTTCTAATTTTGACATTACACACCCCTAGAGAATCATTATATTGATCACTCATATCATTTTTGACCTCCTGACCCAACCACAAGACGAACAGCGGCCCATCGAAAAAAATCACAATATCTCAATTTACAACAAAACCGTAAATCACAAAAACTCTCAAAAGGTGCCTCTTGGTAGATAAAAAGGTCCTCTACAAATCACCAATTGACACTGTAACTCTATCATCGACCCTTCATGCCGTAAATGGAACGTTTACGTTTCAGCCCCGAAACAGCCAATCACTCAGACGGCCATAGCTCGGAGACCGACCAAGAAAAAAAATTCTAAATTTTTCTTATTCCAAGTTAGATAGATTGACACCTTCATGCCAATTTGTGGGTCAAAATTCCGAATATCCAGCACTCTAGAATTTCGGCACTTTTTTGATATGTCAAAAAAATGTCAAAAATCGACACTTAACAGCCCAGCCAACAGCCAATGGGTGACATATTCAAAAATTGAAACTAGGGTATTTAGAACACCCTAGGCTGCACCTATGGACTGATTCTTGATGAAATCAGTAAATGCTGAATACCCTTTAAGCTGTTGCAAATGTGCCGAAAAATGTAATTTTTCAGTTTCAGTTTTTTTGACGGCCTACGGGACCCCCTTAAGTGCATCACACCCCCCAAAAATGGTACCATCATATAGCCTAGTGATCTGGCTACCTAAAACCCCAAGTCGCATCGAAGCCCCGTCACTCCTTCATCAAGAAAACTTTGATTTTCTGAAGACACCCAATTTTGGCCAAAATACTCAAACGGCCCTGGAGTTGCCAAAAGTTGACAAATTTCAAAAGTGACAATAAGATGTCATAAGAGATGTCTCAAGCTGTCTTGAGTCCAAATTTGATAAAAAATTCCAATGGGAAGTGTCCCAAATTGCCAATAAGGAGCACTCACTCGCTCCGCTATAAGGTGGTTTAAGTGTAAACTTAAATTACCTAAAAATGGAAAGAGCTGTTGCAATGGTGATAGCTCCTTGGTGGCCTGCACAAGTGTGGTTGCAGGAATTAAAGGAAATGAGCATCAGTTATCCCCTCAGATTACCAAATCACAAAAGAGTCATGCTCAAAAAAGTAGGAGTACCAGAACCCTTAAAGAACAAAAGGTGGATACTATTTGCTTGGAGGATATCTGGAAGGGAGAGATTGTCTATGCAACAGTGGCAGGATGACTCAATAAGTCAGTTTTTGAGAGCATGGGCAGACACCACATGGTTGTCATATAATAGATATTTTGCTCAGTTCCAAATGTTTGCTGCTCGAGAAAAAATGAAGATGTGTGATATAATGTCTGTGGACATGGCAAATTTTCTGGTCTCTGTTGCTAGAGACAGTGCAAGGCCTCACTCGATATTGATGTCAGCTGTTTCTGCAGTAAATAGTTACTTTAGAGCCATTCAATGTCAGTCTCCAGTGAATGAGGACGTGTTCAAATTGATAGAAAGTTTGGTGAAATCTGGATCGGTACAGCCAATGAGACGTACTCAAGTAATGCCAATGGCTCCATTCATGGAAATGTTTAAGAAATGGGGAGAAAATCTCAGTTTGAGTACATGGGCATTAAGACTGAAATCTGTAGTGTTACTATCGTTGTCCATAATGTTGAGGCCATCTGATATTGCTCCACATTCGAAACATGCGGACTTGGAAGGAAAGTGGTTACAGAATCATGTAAAACATTCTTGGTTGTCATTCTCCAAAGTAGGATATTTGGAAATGTATATGTTTGGGATCAAGAATGATTATGATAGGAAAGGGTTTTGTGTTGCAATTCCAGAAGCTTCTGATGGGGTATTATGTCCTGTGTGTACCTTGAAGGAGTATTTAAAATGTACACAACATTTGGTGGCTCAAGACGGTGCGGTGTTGTCACTTCAGACGCCTTACAAACCTTTATCAGTACAAGCGGTGGCAGCTATACTGAGGAATTTCTATTGAGTTGGTTGGTCTTGAAGGGAAAGGATTTTCTGCAAAGTGCTTCAGACCAACAGGAGCTACCAGAGGTGTAGAATCTGGGATAGAGCCAGATTTTTTGAGAGCAGTTGGACGATGGAAAAATGCTGAGACATTTGAAACACATTACGTACATGCCAAGCCACCTGTGGGATTTACTGACTTAATTTTAAATGTTTGAATGTCACATGCAGTGGTATCTCTTTATTTGGCAGTGAAATATATTTTAAAAATTATTTTAATGAGTTGAGTTGTTGTTCCGAGTAACCTAAGTTTAGTAGAAATTGTTGGTTATGGAACAACGACATCTAACGATGATGTTCATGACCAAGTTCAAGGTCATGAACTAAGGTGTCTTTGTGTGTGCTATCGAAATATGTAAATGTAAATAATAGACGTATAAGTGTGAGAAGTAAGGTTTACCTGCCTTTTATTTGGGGTAAATGCATGTCAGTTAAGTGGTAGTTCTGTGGGTGTGATGGTGCACATGTGTACGACTTATGGCAGTGAAATATATTTTAAAATTATTTTAATGTGTTGAGTTGTTGTTCCGAGTAACCTAAGTTTAGTAGAAACTATAAGAATTTGATGGTAAAGGTATGTTTACACGTAACGTCATGGTGGATTCCGTGTGCGTCACCCGCTACCAGACACGAGTCACCAAACATGTGACAACAGAATGTCACGACAAAATGTCACTACAAAATGGTGCTTCAAATTGTCACAATCCACCACAGCAAAATAAGTCGCATTTCATACGTTGTTTTTTTTTAAAATTCCTTCATGAAAACAGTGTAAATGTACATGAAATTATCTTGTTCTTGTGTAGCTTGTGACTTTGTTATCATATTAATAAAATCTGACAACAAAGTTAGTACATCACTTGTTGTCACATTTTCCTTACCTAAAGGGAATAAAATTGTTACAAGTCAAAATGTTGAAGCGGCTAACGGAAGACTCTGATTATGTGATGTCATCAATATACACATTAGTAATGTAATGTAACCAAAGTGTAGTCGGCGAATAATTTGGTTACATGGTGCACAGTTTAGAAAAGATGTGTTTTTCTCCACTTGTTTTTCCAAAAATCAAAATCCAGCCATTAAAACAGCGCTCTTCTATTTCCTGAGCGTCGTGCTCTTCTCAGTCCTACGCCTCACAAAATGGGAGAAACTAAGAAAATTATCCGAAGGAAGAAACGACACTGCTGAATCATGTGCAAATTGGCAAAATAAACAATTGACGAAGATGGATAGCTTCATGTGGGTAATCAAGTCACAAGAATAAATAAAAAAAAAATCGGGAAACGTCAAAAGATATTTCCCCAAAATTGTTTAACCTCTCACGTCCGTTTTAGGTCTATTTTTGCTCACTTACCAGCATAGGGCCATGAAGATACATGTCTAAATGACCGCTCTTGACATGCATTTATAATCCTGACATAGTGCTTAAAAAGGTACAATGCTTTGAATTGCCATTTGTCAAGAACAATGCTCAGGGCACAAAAAAACAAAAGCAATGAATCTCAAATTGTAGAACTCACAAACAGTACATGCATCAAAATCGGTGATTGCACCAGATATTTCTATTGTTTTAAAATGTCATTCAAATCACAGTTCTTTTAGATTCGAATGCAAACGTGGCATTGCATAAAAAATGTCCACATGACCCCGTTTGATTACCTTCCACTTTAACAGCTTCAAATTTTCATCCTGCTCAGAAGAAATCGCTTAAAAATAAACTTTCACTTGACATGTAAGTAATCTTCTACAATCAATAGCTACTTACATGACTATTGGGTCGACAATGCTGAAAATGCTACCACTCACAGTGTAATCACATGGGGATGTGATTCCTAGCCACTACCTAAGAAAGGTGACAACAGACGGTCAAATACAAGATGATACCATATCAATAATACCTTAGCTGTGATCCTTTATGAACAGCGAGCAAATAAACGGTATCAGTTGCAATACAAGGCACCACTAAAAGCGAGGGATCAACTGTGTGCAAAGATAGCCATACAGATATCTCCCGCTGAGATAGAGGAAGTCATCTACACCCACCCTCCAGTTAATACAGCGTGTTTGGTTGGTGTTACTTTTTAAAAATGTTATATCCGGATTCTGAGCTCTCTATGACTTTGTACCTTGAATAAAATATCCAAACTCAATTGTTGCATTTCTATGTTTTATTATCCACAGCAAACCAACAATTTTACATGTACTCCAATACAATGAGTAACTATGAGTCCTATCTGTTAACAGCTTGAGTAACTAGAACAGCTTGAACAGCTTCTCCAGGAGAGAAGCATCCTTAAATACTACCAGTGTGCAGCTTCATCACAAGGCTCCTCCTTGTATGAGCTCACAATACACAAATACACAATGATGTAGTTTATTAAATATAGCAATCCAGCTTTTACAAGGCTAAATATAACTATGGTAATTTTACAAATATAACATGCCCTGGGGCAATAAAATTTATACTCATAAATTAAAGGAAATAATAGTAAAAATTACCAAACTTAACAAAATACATGTATAAATACAACAATAAATAAATATTCCAATAAATACAGTGTATAAATATTTTAGTAAAATTGCAGTAAGTAATACAATTTAAATACAGATTGCATAATTCATTTCTAGCACCTAGCAGCAAAAAGTCCAAGCAGTGGAACTCTTCTGTGTTTAAGGCAGATTTGTTTAGTTCAGCCATTATTGCAATTGTTTACTTTTTATTCTCTGCTTTATTTCACTTAAATTTTGGATTATTTTGAATGTTAAGTTCTCCTTTCAACATGCCAAAAGGAAATCCTAAAGGTGCTTCTTCAAAAGCAACATCAGCAGCTCCAGTGATGGTGAGGATAGAAGGTGGTCCAGATACCTGGCTAAACCATCTTCCTGATGAGCACAGTAAGTCTTTCGAAGTTTTTGCGCGGCGATTGCGCGGCTCTGGAGAATAAGGTTCGGCGATGGCATATACTGCGCGGCGCTGGTTGTTTTGATTTGCGATCCATTTCAAGATCCAGGCCCCTGGATCTAATCATAGGTCAAGGGTGTCATAATTGGGTTGATCTTGATCCTTTGCGCGGCGTTGCGCGGCGATGGTATTTTATGTCCGGCGATGGTATTTTAATGCTCGGCGCTGGTTGTTTATATGTGCGGGCCCCTATGTTTACATTTGAGCTGGATCCCTCAAAACTGGGTTAGTCATGATAACGAGGGATCTTGCGTGGCGTTGCGTGGCGATGGTTCATTTTGCCCGGCGATGGTCGAAAATGCGCGGCGATGGCCGTTTCGTAATGCGTACTAAACTTCCTTTTCACTTATTTATCAGGACCTGAAGCTTTCCCTATCCAGATGATGACTAGGGGGTTCTGCCAAGCACAGCTGGATAAGCTCCATCAGATCCCTGAGTACCTTGAAGTCATTGAGGATGATGGAGTGCCCCTTCCCATTCAAGCTCAGCAGGGAACATCACAAGAGGAAGCTCCCAGTAAGGAGAAAGAGGGGCCTCCTGCCAAGAAGACCAGGTCCACTACTGGGAAAAAATCTGTCCTGCAGCAAAAGACCAGGACCAAGGTCAAGAGTGGTTTCAGGCCAACCCAGCTGAAACACCTGGCAGGAGTTGGGCAGCAACAAGCTGAACCCTACAATTTGGGAGACATGAGGCAGGTCCTGGAGTTGGTGGACTTCCTGACCCTCAATGGAGGTTGGGAATTGTTCCTCACTCCAAAGGATGGGCAATGCATGTTTGCAGCAATGAGGAGGGGCATGGAGGTGCCAGAGGAGTACAGGAGCAGCCACCTCAGATTTCAAATCATTTTCTTCTGTGTGAAGAACCATGGCTTCATCTTTACACTGATGAAGAATGAGCTCCTTCATGAATATGGGCAAAAAGGATCTCCAAGGAAGAGTATGAGGCCAGGGTCAACAGTGAGGACCAACCCCTCACTGAGCATGAGTTGGAATGGTACCACAAGCCTGGGCCCTTCTCCTTTTACTCATATCTGAGTGCTCTAATGGATGACACCTTCTGGGGGGATGGCATCTGTCTGATCCTCATGTCAATGATGTGGCAGATACGTATCACTGTAGTGGGGGCAGAAGACAAAACCCAAACCAGGATTAGGCACAGTCATGCCCTGGATGACACCCACTGTGTCTTAGTTTTTGCTGGGGGTAGTCACTACCTGGGTGCATGTAAGTATAGTTTCTCTTTTCAGGTACGTCATTGCGCGGCGATGGTCGGTTCTGCGCGGGGATGATGGTCTCATGCGTGGGGATGGCAGTTGCTGTGAGGCGGTGGTTCCTCGTCCCTTGTATGTCCGAGAGCCTGGGCTGTACGGTGGCCACTTTTCTCGATGTGCGGGGATGGGGGTCATCTGCCCGGCGATGGTCGTAACTGTGCAGGGATAGTTACCTCTTGCGCGGCACTGGTTAGTCGTTGCAAAGCGAAGTACCGGTTATGGTTAAATTGCGCGGCGATGGCATCAATTGAGCGGCATCGGTAATTATGGCGCGGCGATGGTATTATTTGCTCGGGGCTGGTTGGTAATTTTCTTCTTGTATTCGTGTAGGCAAGAGAGAAGTAGAGGCGGGGGAGACAGAAGAGGAGCCTGTAGAGTTGTACCTGGGTCTGCCATGCAGAGCTATAGAGAGGGTAGGAGGTTACAACCTCTCTCAGGATGACCCCAGGATCTTCACTGACAAGCTCACCCATGTGTCCTTGGACAAGGAGCTTCCAGAGCCCTACCCTGATGGTGCTGACCAGCCAGCTCAACCTCAAGCAGTATCCTCAGCTGAGGAGCAACCCCACCCCAAAGGGGAGATGGGTCAGCTCCTGTCCAAAATGCATTTTGAGCTGTGCAAGCTGGCTAAGAATGCTGGCATTCAGGATCTATGTGCCACTGAAAAGTCCTCTAGGTTGGAGAACATCATAGCAGGGCTCACCAAGGATGACCTTTCTTGCAGATACTGCAAGAAAGTCTGCAGCTCCTTGACCAAACTCAAAAATCATTTGAGGGTCAAGCACCTGAGGAAAACTCCTCACTTCTGCTCCATCTGCAAGAAGTATTTTGGAGAGGCCTTCTCATTGAGGGAACATAACAAGAGGCATGATCCCAAGGCCTCAAAGTTCCAGTGTGGCTCCTGTCCCAAGGTGTTTTATTCCAGAGCCAAGTATGATGATCACCTGGTGGTCCACTCAAAGGCAAAGCCCTTCATCTGTCCTTTCTGTCAGAACACCTTCAAGAGAGCCAAGGCTTTGAAGGAGCATGAAAGGAAGTGTGACCCAGCAGTGAGCAACAGGGTGAAATGCAGGTTGTGCCCCAAAGACTATGCTGACAGAAAGTCCATGAAGAGGCACTTCAGGACCTCCCATCCAGGGGAGAACCCTGACCTGTAATGCACTAACAATCATTTCAGCGCGGCGTTGAAACTGGTGGAGCAGCGATGGTAGATTAAGGCTCGGCGCCGGTGTATTTTGTTCGGAGACGGCCACTCGTCGTACCAGCCCTGCCGACTGACGTTACCATCTCTGACTGCGCGGGGCTGGCGCAGCGATGGCCATTTGTCTGCTCGGAGATAGTGTTTTCAGCGCGGCACTGGTTGTTTTGCTTGCTGTGCCAGTCCTTAGCCTTGAATGTTACCATCCTCTCGTGCGGGACTGGCGTGGCGCTGGAACTTTTGTGTGGCGATGATGATTATTGCGTGGCGATGACCGATTGTCTTTGTATTTAAACTGTTTTTATGTTCCTTTCATCCCATTTTCATGATGCCATACATTTTATTTCATTTCCACAGTTTCTTATGGACACTTCCCCCTATTGGGACATGGTTTAATGTGTTTTCATTTACACTGATCACTCATCCTTCATCCTGTTCACCTCACCTCATGCATCACCAGAAAGTTTTGTGTTTGATTTTGTAAATAAATACTTTGCAGTGTACTTGTATCATTTTATTGTCTTTTCCTAGTTTCAGCACAGCAATCCACAGCAAACATAGTAATTTATTTACAGTGTTTTTGTCAGCAACCTTTTTCTTGCAGATTTTCATTCACAGATAGGGGACCTTGGATCCTGTTCCTTGTCATCTCTGTGGGTGGGGTCCAGGGGGTCCTTATCATTTTCACCATCTTGGGGTTCCTCATCCTGTGAAGAGCTCTGAGGACTTCTGGGGTCCTCAGAATCCTGTTTTGTCTGCTCCTCCTGTGAGTCCCAGCCCCTTGTTACTCCTGGGGCAGGGGTGGGTGGGGGTGCAGCTGGTACTGCAGCTGAAACTTCCACTCCTTTTTCATTCCTGATTAGTTTAATCTGCAGGGGTTTTCCAAATTGCTTCTTGAGCCTCCACAGTCCTGAGGGCTCTGATTTTGTCTGCTCAGATGTGGATGGCCCTGGGGGCCCCTCCACTATCTGACAGTCAGAATCATATTCTTGTCCATTATCTTCTACCTTTATAATGTCCTGGTCAGGGGTGGGGCTTGCTGGGGCAGCTGGGGCCCTGTTGATCACAATTACATTGGCCTCAATGGGGACTGGGGGCCTCTCAGCTACCTGATCACCACATAGTTCAGATATTGCTTGATTCAGGGGGATCCTATCTTGATCTTCCTGTGGGCCCTCTTCCTCTACCTGAGGGGTGGGGCCTGATGCAGAGTTGTCTGGGCCGCCTGAAGCAGGGGCTTCGATGGCACTGAGTGTTGGAGCTTTTTCGGCAGTCTCAGGGGCATCCTCTGAGGTGTCATTGTCCTCTCTGTACCTTGGATATACAATCTCAGGGTCTTCTGGTTGTTCAGGGACAGGTGCCCCTTGGTTCAGTGCTTCTGTGACCTCATCCAACCACTTATTCATCCTTTCTCTCTTTTCTATCCACTTGTCTAGTTCTTCATTCTCCCTGTCAAGCCTTTCATTCTCTTTGTCTAGGCATTGTTTTTCTTTCATCAGTTCGCTAGTCTTCTGTTCAATCAAGTCCCTTTCCTCAGCTAGGGTCTTCTGGGAGTCTTCCCTGGGGGATTCTGGACTCTCCTGTTGTTCAGGGGGTGGAGCACTATCGGTCTCACTTCCACTGCCCTGAGCTGCTATTGGTGCTGGTTGAGGGTGGGGTCCTTTGTACAGGATTCCCTGTCCCTTTTTGTGGGGCCACACTTCTGGAGAGGGAGTTCTGCTTCTTTTACTTTGTGTGGCTGTTGGAGCCCTTCTGGCAGGAGTATCTTGTCTGAAAGCCCTGGAGGGGTACTTTCTTCCCCTCCTGTAGACAGGGCTGAAAGGTGCAGGAGCCTGCCTTCTGGTGTCTTCCTCTGACAAGGGCTCTATTTCTGGGGAATAATATCTCCTTCTGGGGGCAGGGGGGTTTCTGCCTTCCCTCAGTCCCCTGGCTCTCCTGTTCCCTGGGGGTGAGGGATTCCTGGGTATGGAGCCAAATCTGACAGGTTGTCTTCTAGTTGATCTCTCCCTCAAGTATCTGTTTAGTTCCAGTGTTGCCTTCTTTCCCTTCATCTGGTTTCCATTGTAGAGGACAAATCTCTGGGTAGAGTCCCCCCACCTGTTATAGTTGAGGTGGTGGACTCCACTGCTGGTCCTCACAGTGCATGAAGCACTTATGGCATGTTCTCCCATGGCCAGCTTCAGCAACTGTTGTCCCTCTGTGCTGTGGAACCAGAACCCATTCACCTCTTTTGATGAAGGGTGGGCATCTGAAAATAACAAATAATTAACAATCTTGATTAGTTTTATGTTTAAGGTTATACCATGTATCTCCTTGTTTTACCATGAGCAGTGCATGGAAGGAACTGTCAAATATATTTCTCAGTCTCAGTTTATCTTTGAGTGGGACTGTTACATGTTCTTTTAGGGGTATTCTTTTGCTTTTGTAGGATACTTGTTGGTCTTGCCAGTTTATGTGCAAATGGTCCCAAAGTATTTCCTTTTTCAGGGTAATTTGATCCACTTGGGGGCTACTGTTGTACTGAAACAGGAAGGGCGAGCCCACAAACTGTCCTATCTTGAAGGGAACATATCTTGTAGCATTTCCCAAGACCAAGTGGATGTGACATATGCTGGCAAATTTGTATCCTTTTACTAAAGTCAAGTGTTTACAGTTTTGATACAGGTATACAAGGAGTCCAATCACTGTAATTAAAGCCAAAATAAAAGATACCCAAGGATCATGGCAAACCAGCTTTGTAACATTATTTGCAGGTATATCCAAAGCTGTGAGCCTGTCAGCTGTAGTTACTGTAAAGTTGATAGGCCTAGCCTCTGCAGGACTAGCCTTGTACATGGCCATGGCTCCTACCAAAGCTGACAATTTTCTATGTTTCACTGCATACCAAACATATGGTAAAGTCCACAGGATGCCTAATGTGCTTCCTGTGAACATGTAAATGTGGACAATTGCAGTGAACAGAAAGGAACTTTTAGAGGGAGATAGGGGGGTCCCTGGAAGTCTAGGCTGGATTTTGTCCATTCCTGCCTTTGCTTCAGAAAAAAGTTTCTTTCTGTTATCCAGAAATACCTGCTTCTTGAAATTAACCTGAGACAATTCCCTTAGTGTTGCGGGGTTCTTTTGGACTTCACTACCATAAACCAAGTAATTAGGGTCAGAAGAGTAATCCTCCAGTTCCACTGGCAGAACTACCTCTTCTACTGTTGGGGCTATAGGTATGTGTGAGAGACTGGTATTTCCCCAAAAGGTATTGAAGTAATCCAAAAATGCCAAATTAGCAGTGTATTCAAGGGTGGGGTGGTCAGTCACATTGCAAGTGGCAATATTTTTCAAAATATATGTGAGACCAACTTGCAAATGACAGTGGCACAGGATGTCCCTGCTTACCAGAGCATAAGAACTGGTGGGCAGGAGCCTTGCCAATCCCTGGTCATGGGAGCAAATCAGCCTCTTCTCATTCAGCATGTTAGCCAGAAGAATTTGGGCTCCCCCATCCAATACACTGGGCAACACAGTTGTATTGAAATAATACTTAAACTCACAATTTTGCAATATTGTGTCCCTAGTTGAATTGTAGAAAATTGCACTTTCACAACTGTGTTTTGTTTTGTGTTTGACCAAAAACAATTCCTCACAGTAGTGAGTTCTCCTAATATTCTTACACATAACAAGTTCTGGTAGGACCAACTGGATGTAATAATCCCTATTGGAAGCTAGATAGGGTTTTGTAATAGTCACTTCAGTGTAGCTGTCTGCTTTTAAGTTTCTGTCATTGATTGGGACTTTCACTGTTTCCAACTGATACAGTGTCATAGGCTCTTTCTTAAAGTCTTTAATAAAAATTGGAAAGCAGACCACCAGCCTCTCTTGGTCATCCAAACCAAAAGTGACTATAACCTCATGTCATAATAATCTGTAATATGAGGAAGAGCCAAAACATAATCTGGGTTTTTGGTTTTTATCATGGTTATGGCCTTTTGAGAAATTTCCACCAAAGTTGTAGGAGGGAATAATTGAGGTGGAAGATAGCCCTTGCTGAGTATTGCAATACTCCTGAGTAACAGCTTTAACTCAGTTACCAGTGCCTCATATAATCTTATATATTTTTCCCTCAAAGATTGAATGTACAGCTGTGACAGATGGCTGTACAAAACAGGACCATTAACAGTATCTACCATACTGTTAGCCCAATCTCTGTTATTGTATTCAAGCCACCCTTCCAGGCTTGAAGTTCTGCTGTCCAGATTATCTAGAATATTCAAAATGGACTGAGTTGAATTAATGTCATACTCTCCATACAGCAGAAAATCTTTCTCTAATTGATGCATCATATTCCTAGTGTGCACTACATCTTGGTCCATTAATTGCAGGGCTTTTGTCAGAGCATTATTTCTTTTCCTTTGGAGGTATGAGCCTAGCTCTTCAACTGCCAAAGTTGCCAACTTCCCAATTGCAGGGAGAGCAGCTGAGACAATTGCTCCAAAGGCCAGTCTCCTACTCCTGTTTCTTGGAATGTCATAGTCTGGAATGTTTTGAAGTGTGGAGAAATTGTTAGTATTGGAACCAGTGTCCAGCACTGTCCCAAGGGGTGGGGTGAGAGCTCTCTTTTTAATTCTTTTATATTCAAAATGTGAAACAGGATGAAGACTGTGCAAAGCATGATACAGGTCCTCCCTTATCAGCCTTGCTACCTGGGCTTTAAAATATCTTGCTTGCCTGGCCAGGAGTTCTATATGAGGTCTTGTCAACATACAAATCTTGGAGTTAAACATTTTTCTCCTCAAATTCTCATGATGCCCAGATGCTTTTCCTTTGATAGAAGGATTGCAATCTAAATGCTCAGGAAAATCAGGCAGTCTTTCCAAGTCAACTACCTTGGGTATCACTACCCTGTGAACTACCCATACTCTATCCAGATTATGATACAATTGACCATTGTATTTGTAATTTATGCCATAACCAAAATGCAACTGATTTCTATATAAATCAGAAGTTATATCTCCAGTGACTACACAGAACAAAATAAAGAAAATTATATACTTACTGATATATCTGATCTGATTAGTTGCCATTGTATCTTTTCTAAAGTTTTAATCCTTAATGGAGAAGTGTGAAGTTAAATCCAGAAAATTTTCTAAGTCCAGTAATTCTCATGTGAATTTGAAGTGGTGTCTTCAAGTGGGCTCTAGTGAAGAGTGAAGCTGGGGTGCAGAGGGCACTGAATATATTCTACAGAAAATTAATTGCTCAGCAAAAAGGGAGGAGTAAAGTCTTGACAAGTGTTTAGACATCTGGATCCTAGGTTTGATGAATTAGTTCCTATCAGCTAAACAATGAGGATGTAATTAGGGGTCATTATGACTTCATCACCTGAAGAAAGTTCAGGTCAAGAATTCTGTCTGGCATCAAAACCATGGTTAGTTTAGGTCATTAGACTGAATAAATTTGCAAGAATCACAAAATTTTATTGATGCTTTAGACAGGAAAATATCTATAATGATGAACAGTCCTTCAACAAATAGCCAGATTTAATCATCTGTCTGAGTGCAGGGAGTGTAAAGACATTACCTTTTGTTGTTCTTATTACACCTGGTTTCAGTCTTGATTCCTCCACTAAATAGGGATACACAACTCCATCAAGGGACATTAACACAAACTGTGTTGGGCTAAAACATTTCCAGATTGCCAGTGGTCCTACAAATTGACATGTAAATTTTCTCTTGCCAGATGTTAATAGACTGTGGCCTGGGAAGAATAAGTATACAAGCTGACCAGAGGTATAGCCATGAAATTCTTTTCCTCTGTTCATTATTTCAAATCTTTTATCTCTGAATTTTATGAGCATTCCTCTGAAATATTTCAGCTTTTTGTTCAACATGTCATAAGCATCTTTGAATGTGCCTGTCACAGGGACAGGGGGTGTAACTTCTAGAATTGGGACAATTCTAGGTTTTCTGCCAAAAACTAGTTCAAATGGACAAAAGTCATCCAGGTTGGGAGTTTGGAAGGAATTGTATGTGAGCATACAGGGCTTGGCAAAAACATGCCAATTTCTTCCAAGTTCTGTCAAGTGAGTAATTATCATATTACTCAATGATTTGATTCCATGTTCTGCCTGAAGGGATTTGTGATTTGTTACACTGACAGTTATCAATTGTATTCTGTACTGTTGAAAACAATATTGGCAAAGAGTAGACATAAATGAGGGGTCTTGATCACAAACAATCCTGACAGGTGTGCTAAAGTAGGAGATAAACTCATCAACCAAGATAGTGCAGACTTGTTCTGCACTTACCTCTTTCATGGGATGAGTCACCAAGAAGTTTGTAACTTCACACAAAATCACCAAAAGGAACTTATATCCTTTGCTTGACTTGGGCATGTATTTTATGTCCATACTCACATTTGCCAGTGCTGGCTGAGAAATGTCATATGACCTTTTCATAAAGGGTCTATGAAATCTTTTTGAGTTCTTGAAAAGTTGACAGATGTGACAACCAACAATGTATGCTCTGATATAGTCTGCCATTCTTGGGCAATAGAACCTACTGCTCAAAGTCTTCAAGGTCTTGGTCATACCCTGATGACCACCTATTATCTTGTCATGATAATAGTCAAGAATATTGTCCATCTTAGAGGGTGGAATGCACATGACTGAGTCCAGCTCTCCAGTTTTTAATGTGATGTATTTGAACAATATGGAGCCTATCACATAATAATCTTGTGTTGTAGTTTGCACCTTTTTAGATAGGTTCCTGTTGGATGGTAATTTATTGTACCTAAGGTACTGAAACACATCTTTAAAGGCTGAGCTGCCACAATAAGCAGCTTCAAGGTCTTTCATTGAACTGGGTAATCTAGTCTGGGTTAATATCTTCCTATTTATTTGCCTCATTAACCTGTCAATCTCAGTCTGTCTGGGCATGGTTTGTGCCAAAATAGTTTTACCTTCCAGATGTTGGCTTAAGGTGGGAGGTAGTGTGAAGTCTTTCAGTTCAGGTGCTCTGAACATTGCTTCCACTGAAGTTTCATGGAGAGGGATCTCCATATTTGGATCAATCTCAGGTGCCACTTCTTGATCTTGTGTTTTCACTAGTTGTCCTTGAACTTGTGGAGCTAATTGCATGGGCATGGGCCTCAATGTTGCTGATGGCACAAAATTTGATGAATTGTTTTCAGTTTGGGCAGGTAATTTGTCATTGAACTGAAGTTTTAATGGATTCAGTCCAGAGTCTGTTGGAGATTGTTTACCAGCTTTAGTTGACAGTTCATACAGTGGTTTATTTTCCCTAATTGCTTTCTGCAATTTGGCTCTAATATTGTCTGGTGAGGGTTTGAGGGGAGTGGTACTGGGGGTGTAAAACTTGTCAGGTGTTGAAGCTACTGGACTGGGCCCAGGAGAGCTGTGTGGTGTCAACATAGATTTTGACATGGCCTTCACAGGAGTGCTAGTTTTGATTGGTGGTCTAGCAGCCCTGAGGGCCTGTGTTTCTGGTCTCAAATTTGGATTGACTCCCTTCACAGCTCCATGCACTGCAGGAGGAGGGGCTACTCCACCTGCAGCTCTGGCTGCCCTAGTCATCACATTGTAAGCCTCTATTCTGGCATAATGGTCTTGAAGTAAGTCATACACATTGAATGCAATGGGAATCAAGTCCATAGGGTCACTGTCATCAACAGCTACCCTGGACAAGAAATCACATAGAATCATGTCCTTTCCTTTGACATAGTACAAATGAAAGGTAAATTGATTCAAACCCTCCAAAAGTCTTGTTATTCTGTCAGTGGTAGGAAGGTGCTTAGCCTTCATGATATATGGAATTGCTCTGTGATCAACAGCAGCATCAAAATCTTTCTTACCTAACCAATATTTCCATTGCACCATGTTGTATAACAATCCTGTCATCTCCAACTCTGTGATGCCATAATTTGCACATGCTTTGGGCAGGCTTTTACTGGCATACCCTACTAATCTGGGTTGCCCATGTTGGATTTGCCACAATGCACTGCCAGCATGTAACTTGGATGTATCTGAATAAAGGATATACCTACCTGTACTTGTGGGAAGTGTGAGGACTGGAGGTGAGGCCATTTGTTTCTTTATTTTGTCAAAGTTGTCCTGGTGTAGTTTTGTCCAAACAAAGGGTCTACCTTTTCTGGTTAAATCATAGATTGGAGCCAAAAGCTTCTGCAAGTGTGGACAAAACAAACTGACATAGTTGACAACTCCACAAAAACTTTTGCAGTCCTTAGGAGTTCTAGGTGTTGGGGTGTTGAGTATGGCCTCTTGTCTAGTTTTGATGGGTGTGATTGTAATACCTTTTTGTCCAGTTTTAAAGGTGTTACCCATGTAAACAAGTTCATTCCTGAAGAATTGACACTTCTTTGGTGACAGCTTCAATCCATGTTCCACCAGGGCTTTGAGCATGTCCAAAATTCTGTCCATGTGTTCACTCTCCCTACTGTGTACAAGAAGATCATCCATGATGGCTATGTAGTTTTCTGGATGGGGCATCATTTCCATGACATATCCTATGTATTGAATCCATTTGCAAGGTGAGATTGACAATCCCATGGGCATCACTTCATACCTGTAGTGGGGGCTGCCAAAATAAGGCAAGATTCCACAAAAATCCTTGGCCCTGTCTGTTAACTTCAGGCTATGAAAGGCATCCTTGAGATCAACACAGGAAAGGACAGTGGACTGTGCCTTTCCCAGCATTTGGTAAATGTCTCTTAGCAATGGAGTTGCAGTGTTGTGCCTTTTTATTCTGGTATTCAGGAGCCTAAAGTCAACCACAGGCCTCTTGTCTTTGGTTACTTTCCTTGTGATCAGCATTACTGGAGAAGTGTGACTTGTTGTGTTTTTAGATAGAATTTTAAGTGAGACTAACCTTTGCATCTGTTTGTCCATTATGGGTTTGTCCTCCTCACTGATGGGGAATGGTCTCACAAAGAAAGGTGTGTCATCAATCACATCAATGTCAATTTTAATATTTGGGCATTCACCAATTTCATCTCTTAGACTGAAAGCTGCTTTGTATTTGAGAATTATTTCCATTAATTCTTCTTTTTCTTCTTCATTTAAAATGCTTTGGCTTAAATCAATGTATTTCCTGAGGATTTCTTCATCAGTCATGTCTCTTCTAGGATCTTGGGATTCAAGCCAAGGGTATAGATCAGCTGATTGCCTGGGCTGCTTTACATGCTTATCATGCTTAGCAGCATGTTTTGACCTCAGCTGCTCATCATGTTTAGCAACAAGCTTGTTGTACTGGGGAAGCTGCTTGGATAGATTGTACTGCAGAGTAGCATGTTTAATGTTGAAGAATCCTATTGACCTGATGTCAACAATACCAAAGGCTGAATCAGTGGAGAATAGCATGGTGGTTTTTGATGTATTCACCATGTCAAGTATTCCTAGGTTATTTAACATTTTGCACTGAACTGTGATAGTCCTCAATCCTTGTACAATTTTTACAATGGCTGTGCCTGTGATGTTTGCAGGAAATGGAGCTATGCATTTCGCAAATCTTTTGCATCCTGGCTTAAGGCTGAAATTCTCAAGAGTAAATAGAGGTATAGCCCTATTCAGAAATCTGAACTCAGAGTTTCTGGGGCTGAGCTCACCTTCCAATTCATGCATATTTTTCATGCCTAAAACAAGGTCTATAGTAGGTTGTATTTCTGACACAAGGGCATAAATTTCAAATTTATGTTCAGTAATTTTGAGCAAAATAGGAATAACAAAATGAGCATTTACCTCATGCCCATTTCCAACTCTTAAGGATTTGATGGTAGATTTTAATCTGGGTAATCCATGTAGGATTTTATTCCTCTCAAAGTAAGCTCTAGACATGTAACACTTTGAGGCTCCAGTATCCAGCAAAATGTTCATTGTGCTTCCTCCAACTAGTTGTCCCCATGTATGACTAGTTGAAGTAATAGGAAAGTGTACCTCTGGGAGAAAATGATCCTTCTTGGTAATGACTTCATTTCCAAGATATGTAGTGGAAACATCTCTGTTATCCTGAAATTGTCCAGTGGTGTTCAACCTGGTGGTGATTGTGTCAAATTGATCCAAGAACATATCCATAACAGGTGATTCTGGCACTTCACATCCAGTGACAGTGGGGGCTTTTCCTGATTTATCCCAATCATTGAGGAGAGTGGTTTTACAGTCCATCACCATGAGGTTGGGATGACCTTGAGGAGGATCTGCATAGCACATTTCTGTACTCAACACTGACCAGTCTTCCATATTCTGGGTATTAACCCTACCTGGGTTCTTCCCAATAGATTCATACATGTCAATGTTGAACAAATGGTCTGGTGTTGTCTCCTCTTGATCTGGTCCCAACAACATTACTTGATAGGGGTTTACAGAACCTTCTTTTTCCAAAATTTCCTCCAGTTTCTGATAAGCCAGCCTCCTGTGGCTAGGGGTTCTAATAATATCTTTATTGAAATGTAATGGACTTACCACCTGATCTGCCTCCAAACAGTCATAAATTGTATGGGCTTCCTCCTGTGACAAGCAATCCTTTTGACACTGGGGAATTCTCCTAAACTTTGTCTGGAACTTGGGCAATGATTTGGGGCTACAATCACTGCCCTTAACTAGTTTAAATATTCAGGTTCCTGGGGTTGCTCAGGGGTATTTTCATCCTGCTGTACCTCTGTTATTCCCTGGAACATCTCTCCAATGGCTGGGTTTCCCATGGCAAGGGAAGCTTGTCCATAGAATTCTGGAAGGGCATCACTTAGTCCTGAGAAAGCACCATAAGGCTTAGGTTCCTCACCTTTGTTCTCATCCTTTTTCTTCTGGGGGCATTCCCTTACCCAATGACCAATCTCACGGCAATACCTGCAGCGGTCCTTGTCAGCATCCTTTGTTTTGGAGTTGACTCTGGGGTTCCTTTTTGTGGGGCTTTTGTCAAATCTTCCTCCACGGCTCTTTCCTCTGAAACTTCCTCGGGGTTGAAATCCACTTCTTTGTCCCTGTTGTCCTTGGCCCGTGTTTCTACCTCCGGGCTGGCCTCTTCCACGGCCTCGCCCTCTTCCTCTGGGGTAGATCTGGGGCTTATAGGGCTTCTGTTTGAAGTCAATTTTGTTTAGGGTTTCAGTTAATTTTGTGAGGTTGTCCGCCAAAGTAGGGGTACTCTTAGTTTTTATGCTGGTGAAGGGGTTTGCTCCTGGGCCTGAGGTGCTTGTCTGTGCGGCCTTCTTAGCTCTTTCAGCTGGGGTGACAGCATATGCATCCTTACAGAAAGTTATGACCTCTGTCAGGGTGTCCATCTTGTACAAGGTACCATAATTCTCACGGGGCATGCAGGACTTGATCATGTCCATTATGCTGCGTTCATCATACCTCAACTGGGTGCCACATTCTTGGACATCTCTGATGAAGTCTTCTATGTCCATGCTTTCAGGATCAAAAGTGAAACTCTTCCAGGCATTGTGCAAGTGGGTGAGAGATCTCCCCTGTGTGGAAAAGTACCTGGAGAACTCATTCATGAGTTTCTCCCAATTGAAATCTGGAGTTCTTTTGGACCATATGTCTGCGAACCATTCTCTGGCTGAGGAATCCAGAGTGTGTCTGAAGTTCTTCAGCTTGGCCCTTTCGGTGAGCACACCAATGGCATCGTACCAGTCCAAGGTGCGCAACAGATGGGCTTCCGGTCTTTCTCCAGGTTCTCCCTTGAACACTGGTGGATTTATCCTTTTTATTGCCCTTCGGGTTTTTCTCTTCTGTCTTTCGTAGTACAGGGGCCCTCTCATTTTGGGCGTCCCATCTTCGTTGAAACTGTCTGAGGATTCAGGATCGGAGTCTCCTCCACCTCCGCCTCCTATTCCTTTTGTTTTTAGTCTGGACATTTGTTTCACCAGCTCGTGCATGACATCCATATTCTGTGCAGTTTGCATTTGTAGGAGTTGTATTGCATCTGTGGGAAGAGATTTGGGGTCTGTCTTGCCTTTCTTCCCTTCTCCAGCTTTTCCTTCGTCTGAGTCTGACATGACTTCTGGTCTCATAGACAGAGAGCTTTCTTGTGATAGTTTTCGGGTTTCCCTCGTCCTTGATGCTCCTGTCTGGAGTGTCTCTCCCAACGGGGTGAGTGGTGAGAGTGGTGTCTCGTGTGTGTACCTCCTCCTTCTGAGGGGTGTCTTCTGTATGGTCTTTGAAAGTCTGGAGTGAATGTTGACTGCAGTCTGGGACTCCTGTGTCTCCTTTGATCACTCCTGTGACTAAATCTGTTTCAGTCACCTCTGGAAATTCTTCAAGTTCCTCTGGAGTAATTTCCAAAACAAGGTCTAAAAAGTCCATAGAGACTCACCTCAGATTTTAAAATGATCCTTTTGAGGATCCCGGATGAGCCCCCATGTTATATCCGGATTCTGAGCTCTCTAAGACTTTGTACCTTGAATAAAATATCCAAACTCATTTGTTGCATTTCTATGTTTTATTGCATACCAACAACTCTACATGTATTCCAATACAATGAGTAACTATGAGTCCTAACAGCTCTTACTA
>CAWVNT010000249.1:0-17544 GCA_963930775.1 Cliona cf. orientalis
CCCACAGGGGCAAAGTGGTACAGGTGTATGGGGCACATAGGCAATAGGGACACAGGGGCCAATGGGGTACAGGGATATGGGGCATATGGGCAATGAGGCCCACAGGGGGTATGGGGTACAGAGGTATGAGCCACATGGGCAATAGCAGCACAGGGGGTATGGTGTACAAGGGGTATGGGCCACAGGGGTAATAGGTCACATGGCCAATGGGGCACATGGGCAATGGGGCCTATGGGCCATGGGGCCTATGGGCAATGGGGCACATGGGGCAATAGTGTACATGGGATATGGGGTACAGGGGGTATAGGCCACATGGGCCATGGGGCCTATGGGCAATGGGGGCACAGGGGGTATGGGGCACATGGGCAATAGGGCCACAGAGGGTATGGGGTACAAGGGGTATGGGCAATGGGGTACAGGGGTATGGGGTCTATGGGAAATGGGGCACAGGGGGTATGGGCCACATAGGCAATGGGTCACATGGCCAATGGGGCACATGGGCAATGGGGCCTATGGGCAATGGGGCCCATGGGCGATTGGGACATTTTTGCCCATAGCATCATTATTACTGGATGGATTCTTACAAAAATTTTACTGGACATAGATATTGATGTATTCTATCTAAATACAGGGCGATTTTTCCACGATGTCTTCATTTAATGCATATTTCCGATGGATTTCAAATATTTGAAATTTTAGTCTGCTCCTTGCCAGTCGCCCTCATTAGCTATGCGGGAATCCCGATGACGTCATTCGCGCATGCGCACTTGAAACACGGCAATTTTCGGTTACTATAAATAGAACTGAACAAGAAGGGGGAAGCCTGGCGGCCATTTTGGTGTCACTTTGAATTTTCAAATGGCTCTCATTCCTTCAAATAAGAATATTTCAAGACGCCCTTTTAGTAATTAGTAGAGAATATTGGTATCTTTCATTTGCCTGGGCGGCACCCCCCAACTCCATCTAGAAACACCTAAACTGAATTGCCACCCATGCTCAACATGCTCAACCTGTCACCATGCTCAATTTGATACATGGTAAAATATTCGAATTTTGCCTTTAAAACACCCAGCAGACCTTCTAATTAACATAATTATTTATAATTTATGCCAGAGATCATCCACAAGCATTTTCAGAAGGATCCATGCAGTATTAGCCAAGATCCATGGACTGAGACATGAACCATGTATGCATCCATGTACCAACCTAGATCTACTAGATATTGGCCAAAATGTGTTCACAACAGCTAGATTTAACATGTGCATCGATGCCATGAAAAAAAATTCAAATGCCTTGACACTAGAGCTCGTAACCCAAAGCATCTCGAAATGAGCCCCGTTTTGCCCCGTTAAAAATTTTCTAATTTTGACATTACACATCCCTAGAGAAACATTATATTGATCACTCATATCATTTTTGACCTTCTGACCCAACCATGAGATGAGCAGCGGCCCATAAAAAAAATTCACAATATCTCGATTTACGACAAAACTGTAAATCGCAAAAATTCTCAAAAGGTGCCTTTTGGTAGATAAAAAGGTCCTCTACAAATCACCAATGACACTGTACCCCTATCATCGACCCTTCATGCCATAAATGGACCGTTTACATTTTGGCCCCGAAATGGCCAATCACTCGGACGGCCATAGCTCGGAGACCGACCAAGGAAAAAAATTCTGAATTTTTCTTATTCCGAGTTAGATAGATTGACACCTTCATGCCAATTTATGGGTCAAAATTCCGAATACCCATTGCGTAAAAATTCGTGTACTTTTTCGATATGTCAAAAAAATGTCAAAAATCGACACTTAACGGCCCAGCGAATGGCCAATCAGTGAGATATTCAAAAATCCAAACTAGGGTATCTAGAACACCCTAAGCTGCACCTATGGACTGATTCTTGATGAAATCAGTAAATGCCGAATACCCTTTAAGCCGTCGCAAATGTGCTGAAAAATCCAATTTTTCAGTTTCAGTTTTTTTGATGGCCCATGGGACCCCCTTAAGTGCATCGCACCCCCCCAAAAATGGTACCATCATATAGCCTAGTGATCTGGCTACCTAAAACCCCAAGTCGCATCGAAGCCCCGTCGCTCCTTCATCGAGAAAACTTTGATTTTCTGAAGACACCCAATTTTGGCCAAAATACTCAAACGGCCATGGAGTTGCCAAAAGTTGACAAATTTCAAAAGTGACAATAAGATGTCATAAGAGATGTCTCAAGCTGTCCTGAGTCCAAATTTGACAAAAAAATTCCAATGGGAAGTGTCCCAAATTGCCGATAAGGAGCGCTCACTCGCTCCGCTATAAGGTGGTTTAAGTGTAAACTTAAACCACCTAAAAATTACGAAATGCATTCTGGGGACATTGATATTCCAATTTCAGACTCAAAATCTATGCTATCTACTTCAGAAACAATCATAATCCCTTTCCCAGAAAACAAATCCAGTGTTTTGGATAGGATACCTCTTAGGACAAATCACAATCCAATAAGTGTTGACATACTTGATGAAACATGTTTGAAATTTAAAGAGAAATCATCGGCAAAATCAAAACAGTTGCAAAATGATATACCTGACAAAGATTATTCCCTGTCAACTTCTGTACAGAATTCCTCTTCTGAATCAGTAGGAACTGTTATTTCATTTGAAATAGAAAAAATGAAAAGGATAAATAAAGTTGTTAAAAAATTAAGAAACCCCAAAATGTTGGAACAGTTGGTAATGAAATTAGATGAGCACAACTTAACAAATGATTTCTTATGTTCAATAAGGAAAATGGCAAGTGGAGAATTACCAGTAGATTCTATTCCACATTTAGCGTACTTGGACTCAGTTCGCTTCAAAAGAATTAAGGACAGTCGACGAATGTTATATAAGACCAAAATGAAACATTTCTGGCACTGCCTATACAAAGTTGCAGGTGGACCTGCACTTAGATTACTTTCAGGCCCACGGGGAACTGGTGAAAATAATTACGACACATCATCGGCCAATATAAATTTTGCTATTCCTAGTCAGTCAACATTACAAAGAATTAGTAAAAGTAGCCACAATTCCATGCCCCCAAGTATTTTTAATCCTGTTTTGGAAACGATTTCTGCTTGTGTGCAAGATTCACCAAAGGAGTTCATTCTTTCATTTGACGGGAAATCAGTTGGCACTGGTTTGAAAGGAGATTGTGAGGGTGACATTGACTTGTGGAATTTCGAATCTAAACCTAATTTGCAAGAAGAAAAGGATCAATTATCAGATGAACAGGATTTTGTCAACGAAATCAGAAGATCAGTTAAGGAACACAATTTGTCAGGTATTAAGGATAATCTCTATAAACTGATTAAAATTGTAACTTTTCGTATTAAGGATATAAGAGAAGTGATTTCAAATTGCAAAAAAACGGAAATCAAATATCAGAAAGCTGATGCAGAAAATCCAAAATATAAACTTAAACATAAGTACACAATTCAACATGCTCAATATCTGGCAGACAATTGCAGAAGCATCATTCAGCGCTGTCTGAATATTAACAAGGAACTATGCAAAAAATGTTCTGAAATTAATCGTTCCAGTCATTTCTTCAATAACACGAGTCATGTAGACATAAGCAAACAAGGAAATATGCGACGTGAAAGGACCTAATACTTACCTTTCTAAATTGCGATCGCAGTGATCTCCGAGTGTGTCGGAAGTGAGAGGGAGATGCTGGAACAGCACATTTAGTGTTGAGTAGTTAAAGGGTGTGTTTGTAACAGCTAGCAGAAGCTGTACGAGCAGCTTCAGATTTGTGTGGTATAAAAGCAGCTGCAGCAGCAGCTTCAAGAGACTACAGACTACTGAAATGATTTGATACTGATACTGACTGACTAAGTCGAAACTGAAGCTGTTTGAGCTTGGAGTGATTCGCTCCTTCAAGCTGATCAACCTGGCATGTTCTGTGTGATGGCCAGAGACAATTGGAACTGTTTTGAAAGGGAACCGGCTGTGTGACAAGGTTCCCTTTTTAGCTAACTGGTAAGAGCTCTGTGTGACATTACCAGGAGGCAACCCCAACGTTGGACCATTCCAACTAGTTTAAGCCACTTGGGAGGTTCTGTGTGATGCCCGAGCGAGCAGGGGATTAGTGTCAGGGATTCTGTGTGAGCCTGGCAACTTGTGGACAGTTCTGGAGACATCTGTGTGAGGCTTCAGCGATTATCGTCAGCGTAGAGACACCATCACGGAGGTTGGATTCTGTGTGAGCAACACCCGGAGGACTCTACATAGAACACTGAACTGGATTGCAGCTCCAATAAGCTGTTTTCAAGGAGAACAAGCTCCTGCAGGGTAATCTATGCGCTGACCCAACCAAATCGGAGGGGTATTGGCAAATAGACCCTAGTAACAAGGATAACAAAGTTTACCATTGCAACGGGGTAAATCCTTGTTCTATCCGACCATTTTGGCGGGGTATTCGGAGGAATACCCACAAGCAGCGTAACTCCAGCGTCTTCAACTCACTTTACTAATATCATATGAATATTTGTAAGGGCTTTCTGTTTGAGACGTGTTTATTCAATAAAGAGTACAAAAGCTAAAATAGCAACAAAAACATCATCTGTTGAGTTTATCCTTTTGCGTCGATCAACGCCACCAGCAACACTTGTAACAGACTCAAGCAACACAACGAGAACATTTAGGAAAAGTACTGCAGCTTCATCTTCTGCAATCTCCCTGTTGAAGCTGTTCATAGCCACTATACGACCAAACTCATCTGTTCCTCTGTAAGTACCATCACGAACCCAGTTGAATGGCATGAGCACTGAAGAGATAAACACGAAGAATTTAAGTGGGAGGTAACTTTATAGTAAACCCTTTCACGCTATCACAGTAGTTCCCAACTCGATTCGACACCACCAGGGAGAGGCGCGGTCAGTTTTGGTGCCGTGACCAGGATAAACTTCAAGTAGATTGCATCCTGTAAGGACATTGACTTGAGGTTCTGGGATCGAAGTGTTAGAAGAAAGGAGGATTACAGCGCATTTCAACTTAGAGTACTATGTGGATGTGGGTAAGTTCCTCTCATTTTTATTGAAACTTTCCAGATGAATGTATTTCAAAACAAGAAAGTTTGTGACTTGTTGTGGGCCTTGGAAAGAGTACTAGAAGTGGACTTCATAATTTCAAACAGAAACCAGGGTAGATATAAGATCTACCGAAACCTTTCGCTAGTTGTGATAAAACTTCTGAATGCGACCTTGGCCAGGCGACAACAGTTAGAAAGAGAAAGGTATATACTTATCATTCCTATAACGGAAGAAAGTAAACAGTTGGGCTGGGAATCTGATGATGATATCCCGGACCTAATTGATGAAATTGACAGGTAGAATGCAAACTGATAAAGGTAATATAACCACGGTTGGTAGAAAAGAGCTACCCCATTTCGTTTTACTAGCATCTGACAGGCATTACATGGTAGTTAGGGCTATTAAAGATACAGAAGAGAGTTTACCAGGGATTTACCGGTCCGCTGAGTCTTGGACCATTAGTTTCTTTTATATCTCTGACTTGGGTGTAAATTATTGGATAGGGTTACAAAGATTTACTAGTGAGATTTCACAGTGGAGACGAAATTTCAGAAGGGGCATTCGCTTGCCACAACCACACACACCAGAACCTAGACCAGAAACTGTGATCTGGGTAGAGACTAGAGAAAGAAAAGGAGGTCTATTTTTCAGAAAATACTTGATTTATGATAGAACAGTTAGAACCAATACAGGTTGGTCAGATTCAAGGGGAACCGGGTCCCATACAACAGTGTGAGTTTAGAATAGAAGTAATAACTCCTTGGTTGTACAAGTTAGTAATAGAGGAAGACTATAAAAGCGGAACATCAAAGTATAGAAACTTGCAGAAAATAACATATTGGTGTTATTACTACATTCATTCAATACACGGGCAGATCCAGGTAGAACTCTCAGCAGCCTTGACACATCTCAAGGCATATAGGCTTTCTGGGGGAGTTGGCTGGCAATTACTGAATCAAGTCCCCAACGTTCCTTTGCAACCGATGATACCACTTGTAATTTGTGAGAAACCGAATCGGAGAGTTGGACGTTAAGAAAAGGGAAAATGAGTGGTTTCCGAAAACAGTGGGGTAAAGATAACAAGGATAAAATAAAACCGCAATTTCATTTAAAATATCCAGATCCCAAAGATCTGGACAAATTAAGACTACGAAGTGGGACTGCACTATAGAGAGAAATGTCTGAGCGTGACAGGAGAAAGTTAATAAGGGACGCACGCCAGAGTAGGATGATGTCATTATCGCCTAGAAGAGTAACTTCATCCTCGGACGCTATGGACACAGATGAAGCCTCAAGATGAACTAGGAACATTTTCGCGAGGTTAAGAACACAATCTTTATCACCAGTGGGAAAGGGACCGATTAAAGCTTTTCCAATGAACACAGTAAAGAAAGAGGAGTCTGAGAGTGATGATGAGAGTACTGTAGTGGAATCTGACCTCAATACTACAGTGTTACCACGAGATTCTGATCCAGTGGGACCACTGCCATTAAGGGCCCCTGTAGGAGCATCACCCAGTAAGCCACCAGCTATACCCCACGAGTTATGCTTGCTGCAGCTTTCACTGCTTCTTGTCATTCCCTATCCATTTGTTCTTGGTCTGGAGTTCCAGGTTTATTAGGTCTCCCAACCCTTTTTGCTTTATCTGTTTCCTTCTCAACAGAAATCTTTTGGTGACTTTCCCTAGGTGGACGTTTTTCTTCACCTAGGTCTGGTGGCGCCACCACGGTAGGCCTTTTATCTTTGGATTCAGCCTTTTTCCGTTGGAGTTCTTTGTCAAGCCTCAACCTGTCAATTTGCTGTTGAATGGCTTGCTCTGCTTTGATTTGCCACTGAACCCCTGTAGCATATTTCTGTTCCCAATCTTGTTTAATTTTTCTATAAATTTCCCTTGTTTCCTTAACCTCCTGAGGAAACACCATGTTACGGATCCCTTGCGACATCTCCCAATACCTGGGTTCAAGTTTAACTTCTTCTAAATTAAATCTAAGTTTCATTAATTCCCTTTCGGACCATTTGTGACCCATCTTGTAAGTCACTTCATAGTCCTCCAAATCATCTATTGGCAAAGCACATGCATTTTCAGGGGTGTGATCATCAAGATCCCAGTACTCTAATACTGGCTCCACCACCTGTTCTGCATATCCCCTATATATGTCTTGTAACTCATCTCTTTTAATCTGTCTTATCTCATCAGTCTCTTGTGTTGTTTTGATTTGCTCATCCCTTTTATTCAGCAGTTCTTCTCTTAGATCTTTCTTTCTTTTTATCAACAATGTTAAGTGTGAGGTAAGTATTGACATTCGTTCATATTTAATTCTTTCTTTCTCTTTTAAGAGGCATTGCATCTCTTGTTGATGCAACTTATTTTCTTGCTCTTGTTTTCTTGCCTCCTCCTCTCTTTGCAAGGCAAGAGCTTGAGCTTGCTGTTTAGCTCTTTCTTGTTCTTGAGCCTTTTGTCTCTCTTGGAAGCACCAACTCCTTCTTTTACCAGTCACTCCGGTGTCGGTTCCACCCTTCAGGTCTCTGGCCGAAACTGTAAGCTACTTGTATATCTAGAGGTTAGGGATCGTATAGTGGATTAATTGTTTTGGTTGTGTTTAGACTACCTCGAGTTCGGACAAGTGTTGATTGGCTTAATGCGCTATCCAGGAAAAGGACTAAAGCAACTCAGATGAATATAGTTTACATAGCTTGAAGGCTTCTAAGTTTATTGAATCATTTTACATGTTGCACATCAACGTTCTTTGTTACACGGACATGCTACCTAGGTACCACTTAGTTGGCTACACAGGTACGGCGTTACATTAAACCATCAGGTACAGGATGCTCTACCTCCGGCAGGCTACACAAGGCGCTCACAATCCACGAGGTGGCTACTCCTTTACATGATGCGATACTGAACTCACAGTTACAGGGTGCTCACCCTCCGGCAGGCTACCACTTACAAGGGTGCACACGATCCGTGAGGAGGCTGCTCCTTACTATGAGGATATATATTATAACCCATGGACATTGGGCGCACATCCCTCAGGCAGGCTACCCATTACATAGGGCGCACACAATCCATGAGGTGGCTGCTCCTCAGTACTACATGGGGGTCGACCCTGGGGTCAGGCCTGTGGTGTGAATCAGCAGAGAGAGCTCTTACCTTTGCACAGACAACAAACCAAAGACCTCGAGCCCAAGCCCACAATGGCTTTTATAGAGATTTATCCCTGACAGACGATTGGCTAATCTGCCTGTCATGTGACCTCACCTGGTGCTGCCACCCAGTGGTTGGCAACATTCCAATTTGCCCCCTAGGTCACTTAGGTTACACGTTCAGACCTGTGTGCATTGTAGGAATAGGCCCGCTCACCCTCCCTTACTTAAAGAAGTTAGTACGTTATATTAACTTTTACACTTACTTCAAGCAATGAATAAAATATTACTTAGGATCTTTATTAATGTCACAATATTGATCTAGTTAGTTTTACTTTTCATGTGCTTGATATTATATACATAAACCATTACACAGGTTGTACTAGGTTACATAGGTAACGATTATACAGCTTGGTTATGTATTTGCGATAACTACACAGATTGCGGTTTATTATGACGTCGTCTACTGTACTTTACATGATGATGTAATAAGACCTGTTTTTACATTTGCTCTAATTACTGAGCACATTCACGTCCTAAATCTTTTGAGTGAAAACGTAATTTTCATTTTGCAGAAATTTTTATTGCGACTCACATAATGAAAAGCTTGAAAGCCAAATTTGCTAAGACAGCGTTGATAAAATCTTCAACTTCCACTAGGAGCTTCATCCGGGACAGAAGCATTTCTGTGTCTGCGGAAGCGACTGCCTCTGGGTAAGTCACTGGTATACTTCTTTGGATTGCGAGTACCTATAAATTTTTCCATTGTTAATACAATCATGGAAAGTATTCTATTATAACTTTTTGTGTTTAATTTCTAGTGGTTCTCGTGAAGAGGCGGACGTGGACGTGGACATGACGGAGAGGCAGGTCACGTACACTGCGATCCAGGGGAGCTCTTCAGAGGAAGGTTCCGAACACTTGTAAGTCACCGTGACTATTTTGAATTTTGAAGATTTCACAGCTGATGTTGCGTGTGTACCTAGGTGTGAACACACTTGCATGGGTTCCTTTGTAGGGACACCGATGTAACGGCAGTGAAGTCGGTAGTGGACGTAAGTGGGTGTGGTGGTGCCCAGCCAAAGACTGCTCCCCAGGCACTGGATACGGAGACACCACCTCTGCCACCACCCCACAACTTGTAAGTATTCCCTAGGTAGGGTGACACCATAGGTACACCTGCATTTCATTCTTCGTAATTTTTTAACACTTTTATTTTCACAAACACTTTCACAATATTTCCTTGTAGGAACATGATTGACCCTGCTAGGAAGCCAGTACAGGCTCCACCAATGAAGCCAACAGCAAAAACCGGCTACAACACGCGGCCTTATTAAACATGCACGGTTGGTATTTTTCATGTTTTCCTGTTTTAGCACTTCCACAGGTATAAACACTGTATCACCTTAACAGTTGGTTTTAGGTTTGCCAACCTAGGTTTCATATTTGTGTTTCTTCCAGGGTGTGGAGTGACTTATCGGATATTGAGAAAGATATGTATACCAGGCGTGCCCTCGATCTCATCTGCTTGGACTGTGGCCAGATTGGTTCGGATGGTTTTAAACACGTTCACCAGTGCCAAGAAGTCGGGTACTGACCGATGGAGGCAGTCAACTTTATGAAGGAATGTGAGATCTGCCACCAGTACTTCGTGTCAGTGGCACGGCTTGTCCTCCACTCTTTGCTACACCACTTCCATTTACCATCATTGATGTGCTCTTGTGGCAAGAGTTTTTACAACAAAGGCATCTTTGACCTACACGTGGAATGGTGCCACTGCGGCTACCACAACCTGTATGTCCAGACGGAGCGCCAGTTCGGGCCACCACGTGCTTAATTTGTTTCGATTTTTCACAACTGTAATTTGTAAATTGTTCTTATTTTTCCTTAGTTCTTTGTACATATTTCATTTACAGGATTCATCAGCCATTGTAATAAATGTCATATCGTAGTAACTTGAGTTCGCTATGTTCTATTGTATTTCACAAATACTGTTTAATGGTTCAGCACCTATGAAAGACACTTTGGTAGTGAGATGGATCTGTAGTGGATATACATCCCACTAACAGTTCAGCAACATTTGTACAGCATAGTAATGGTTATAAGTTTGTTTTTTTTTTTAAACGGTTACACAGGTACATCGGGTAATGCTCTTGTCAAGAGAGTCTCTCACTTAGCGGTGGGGTTTTACTCGGTAGTCGAGCCAAATCCACCAGTCCCTCTCTGAGTGTCCTTGGCGATTTTCATCTCCACCACTTCAGGCATGGCTGCTTTTTCCATTATTACCTGGGCTATGGCTTCACCTCGTTCTAATATTTGTGCTTCATCGGAGTTGTTTCATAACAGAACTCCGACATTGCCCCGGTAATCTGGATCTACCACTCCTCCCTCGACGGTGAGTCCGTACTTTAAGGCTAAGCCGGACTTACTGGCTATGCGTATGTAATGTCCCTGGGTAGGAACTAGAACTAAGTCTGTATGTATTAATACTTGCTGTTTTGCTGGTATAAAAATGTCTGTGGGGGTAAATAAGTCCAAACCTATTGACCCTGGTGTTGCTCTCTTTGGAGCCTTAGCTCTGTCAGACAGCTTCTCATAGTTAAGTGCTGTGTACTCCATGACTTGGGTCATCTGTTGGTTCTGGCTTATCTAACTCTTCTCTGCTTTTTCAATTACGTACTTCGCGTATCGATCAGCTGCCTCAGTGTCTTTTACAATCTGTCTGATCAGCGTCTGTACTGGTCCCCATCTTTCTGAAAGTTGTGATGGGATGAATCTACTGATTCATCATCCACCAGGATATGTGCAGATGCCAGTCGCTGAGGTTTGTGATAAGACGGAGCAGCAGATTGTTCTTCATCCACCGGATTGTACACAGATGCTGGTCGCTGAAATTTGTGATGGGTTGAAACAACTGATTGTTTTTCATCCAACGGATTCTGCTTAGGTGCCGACTGTGACACCTCGGGTAGAGCATGGACCTGTACCTGGGTTTCGGGTTTCACAAGTTCAAGTTCAGCATCGGGTGGTAAACCTAGGGATTTTCTCCTTGGAGTTCCATGGTCTATCGGTGCAGTCGGGATCACAGGTTCTCTTACGTGGTGGCTTGCTTTGTTCTCAGGAAGGTTAGTTGGAGGGAAAAAGTATCTTATGCAGTCTTTAATTTGCAATAATTTTACCATGTTTTTGATCTCTTTTGACCCTTCACGCCCCTTCCACCATTTTACTAAAGCTATAACCAAACCTATGACAATAATCAAAGTCACTATGATCAACAGTAGAAGCAAGGCTTTAGTTGGAAGTTCAAAAGGATATTTCTCAGTATCTATCAAGTCCAATTTTTGTCCTAAATATTCCATAGTCATGGGTTGTAATTCAGCCCATTTTTGTACTTCTTTCCTTGCTTCTTCTTTAGACTGTAATCTAAATTTCAATTTAGCCCAAATTCCAATCTTTGAATCTGTTCTGTACTTAACATTGAACTTCAGGAAATACTGTCCTCTCTCGAATATGTTTATCTCACTAGTCAATGTGGAACGTGCGGGTATAAACAGATGGGAACTGTACCCTTCACACCCATTCCCTATGTACACTATCTCCACTGGAGGTCTTATGTCTACTACATGGGTCTCGGTAAGACAGCAGACCTGTAGTTTTTCGGTTATCACTGCACTGATCGCCCACATAAACCCTCCTAGACTTGTTGTGTAGTTGCTGTCTGTTTGCTTGAATTGGTACTTACAATACTGATCTATCTTCTTGTCATTCTCCTGAAACAGAGCGTATAAGCACCATTCAACCATATCCGCCGGATAGAGAGCGGTCTTCATAGTACACAAACCTAGTTCTGACATGATACAAATTTGTATACTCTCTTGATCAGGAATGGCCACATACATGCCTTTCTTTCCTATCGCCAGGTATTCTCCCTCTAAGTCATAAGTCGCAGTCATGTGTAGGTCCGGTGCGGTCAAAGGTAGGTTATGAACTCGGTACAAGTTCATCTCCAACGATTGGTCAGTCAGTGGTATCATGAGAAGGATTACCAATAGCCTATCTAATACTACTGGTGTAACCTTAAGCACATCATAGAATTTCCAAATATCTTTATCAATATGGTATGGCAACTTCAGCCTAGGGTTTGGTGTTATCCTGTCTTTTACCTTTCTCAATAACATTCTCAAAGCTGGTGGGGATATCAGGACAGGGCTACACTGATGGGTAGCCATGGCTCTAAGGTATTCTAGGATGCGATCCACATTGTACTGAGCCACTATCAATCCTATCATCAACCTATGTACAGCAGTTTGAGCATTTCTGAGTAAATAATTAATGACAACATTGTAATCGAAATCATAAGTCAAACTGACCAGTGAGCTTCTCAGTTGTACTAACTCAACTTCTAACTCATATAGTTTCTGATCATGCTGGTAGACCCACTCCATGGTCAATTCATGTATCGGGCCAGTTCATCTATTTGCTTCTCCTGCAATATATTTTGGTCTTGGAGTTTTCATATGTTATCTTTAATTTTATCAATTTGTCTCTTGTTTGAATAGACACCCCAACCTAAACCAGCCCATACTAAGGGGTTTCTTTTCTTGCATGAGTAAATATGCACTCCTTCCTCTTCCCTAGTAATAATTTGTCCCATCTCTAATTTTTCAGGGGCCACCCAGACATCCTGTGGTTGCTGGGGGTTCCACCTTTTCTTTTCTATCCATTCCACAGCAGCAGTGAGCACATCCATGTCATGGGCAATTTGATTCTTTGCTTTTAATGGGACTGTGCTTTTTGCGCTGTGTCTTTTCTTCCTAGTTGTGCTTTCTTCCTGCACTGTTACTGATTGCAGAGTTTCATCCCAGTAATCAATGATTCCCAGGAATCTGTTTTTCAAAGTAAGGAATGTAGTCTGCAGATGCTGGGTAGCATTCATAATCTGATAGTACTGACGTTGTGACATGCAAAATTGGAACACTAACCTGTCACACATGTGCCTGTTGCTATGTCTGTTACAGAATGTTGGTTGATCACAATTAATCCTATCTAGTTCTGTTCACTGGTACTTGTGTCTCAATTTACCTGCATTATGGTGTATTTTGCCAAATATGACATCCTTGAACTATCAGATAAGTCAACTATGAAATTGTTCAAGTACCTTTCATAGCTTTCGAAGTACTCAAAGTAAGGTCCCAAATCTACAAACGTCATGACCTGATAAGATGAGATACTCAGTCTAATATTCTTAATCGGTTCAAAAATAACTGGGTACAAGTACTGTCCCTGTTTTAATTTGCGAGGTTCTGCGTATAGGTCATCGTTATCTATCGAGGTGTACTGTTCACCTTGATCTCCCTCTAACACTTCCTTCTGGTCTACTTGTTGTACTTGTGTTAAGTGGATCACTAAAACAATGATCCCTAGGCTTTTTATGTAGCCCATACCTGAAAAATAATACAGGTACAAGTGTTACTTCTTTGGTAGAAACCTCATTTGGACATTTCCACTGAAACATCACTACAACGCTTCAGTAGTGGTTAATATGTTCCTATATTTATTCAAGCCATTACACAATGCTTTGGTTAGTAAGTTAGTATTGTACCTGGGTCTTTGCTTATACGAAGCCCCCAGTTTACATTAATATTTACAGTAACATTACAATTTAGGTATATTGTTTGTTAATCTTCCTCTTTGGGTACACACAGATTGGTCCCGGTGAGGACCGTAAGTTCTGGCTCTCAGAAATATGTTCTGCTTACAAAGCGGTACTTTTGGCTTTACCGCCTTTCTTAGTGAAGCCTGTTTCACCTTTTTGTCTTTTTGTACCTTGATCGTTCCCTAGATCATCCGCTTGACGTTTCACAACCTGGGTTGTTGTTTGTGCATCAGCTGGTGTGTCAAGTTCCAATTGTTTCGGAACACCTTTTCCCAGGTCTCCCAATCTTATGCCCAGCTGTCATTTCATACAACCTGCTTTTTGAAACATTAAAGCACTTTGCAACACTTACAAGAGACTCAGCTTTCTTGTGTTGTCTCATGTTAACATCATACACTTGTTTCATCCTCACTCCTGCAGCAAGGATTAGTTTGATTGATTCATAATCAAACTCTTCCTGAACCTGGGCAATTTCTGGAATGTCACCTTCCATTTTGGTGACATGTTTCACAATTTCATAGCACTGACGTGGTCCAAGGTCATCTGCCTTAATCAGAGCTACCATATCCTGTAGCGTTTCTGCTTCCTTCATTTTAAGTTCCGCATAAGTAGTGAGCAACCTGCTAGCTTCCTCACTTCCAATCTCATTAATTGTTTCCAAGCTAGCCACTGAAAGATCATCGACATCTGTTTCTTCCTCAGGTATATCTTCTGGTCCTACCTCTGTGAATGCTTGTTTAAGCTCCTCATCGTCCTGGGTAAGATCATAGAACGGATCCCGTCCCCTTTTTATTCGTGTGACCATGCACTCCTCATCACCAGGACCCATTGCATCTAGTATCGTATCCGATAACAACCTTGGTTGTACCTGGGGTTTTACCTCTTTCTTTACCTCTGTTGTCACCAGCGTTGGGACTATCTTGCAAACAGCCCTTGACATGCTCAGCTGGTCCTCTTTCACTGATCCTTCATGTGATTCCTCACCAGACATAGGTACAGCTTTTTCTCCCAGTATTCCTTCATCCATGGGATGTATCATGGGCAGAGGTTCATATCGCGGTGCTGGCACTCCAAGCTGTTTACATAGTTCCTTAAGCTTGGTCTCTGCTAACAGTTGAGCATGAGCTTCCACCACCGCATTCTGCATCTGACCCGGCATACTAGGACACATTTCTTTAACTATATTTCTCACTTCCACGTACAATGGCTGCATATTGCCAGTTTGTCTGTAATGGGTTAAGAAATACTGTTCATACTCACGGAATTCCTGTTTCTGTGCTCTATCCATTTTGTTAACAATAGCTTGTACTTCCCTGCTAGAATACTCCAACTCGGGATATTTAATCAACTCCTCCTCAGTGGGAATTGATGGCAACTCTCCTTGTTCTACCAGTGGTTCAAATGCTTCCTCATCCAGTTTAGCAGAAAACATTGTAATTCCTTCCTCATCTGGTTTAGCAGAAGATATTGCAATTCCTTCCTCGTTTGATCTACCAGAAAACATTGTAATTCCTTCCTCCTTCTCAACAGAAAACACCGTTCCCAAGATACTGGAAATTGTAGCCTCATCCTCTGATTGTGAGTGATATTCAGACATTTCTCCTCTTTTAGTATCCATTATCCACTTGGTAGTTGCAAACTTTTATTTGTTGTAAAATATTGTGTAAACTTCACTGTACGGTAGTTAGAAGCTTTTATCTGTTGTGATACATTGTGTAAATACAAGTTTTACTTGTTAAAATTCATAATATAGATACGAGCATTACTTACATTACATTGACAGTGTACAACCTTTGTCACTGCTTGATGTTGCCACAGAAATGTTTCAACTTGTTTACCCACATTGTTCTATATTCCCATCACTGCTCGCCAATACACTGTGATTGGATCCTGTATCTAGAACTTGAATCAGGGTATTACTCTAACATACATCAACGAGGAAGATATTGTATGTAAAAATCCTATTTTATATCCAATATGCTTGTACGTGTTCTATTTGTGTGTAAAAATCCTATTTTATATCCAATATGCTTGTACATGTTCTATTTATGTTTTATTAGTATTTAGTTTACACGTCCCTTAGTTTTGTAAAGAAATATTCTACCTAGGTAATATAAGAACAGCGTTATGAAAAATCACACGCTCGTGTGAAGAGAGCAGCTTATGTTCTCTCTCCTCTAATGCGCCTAGCCAACTGAATGTCTTTTGGCATAATAGTGATTCGCTTTGCATGGATGGCACACAGATTGGTATCTTCAAACAATCCCACAAGATATGCTTCCGCGGCTTCCTGCAAAGCACCGATTGCTGAATTTTGAAATTGTAATTCCTGCATGCAGCCTTGTGCTATCTCTTTCACAAGTCTGGCAAATGGTGCTCTCTTAATGAGCAAGTTAGTCTTTTTCTGATAATGTCTGATCTCACGGAGAGCAAGGGTACCCGGTCTGTACCGATGTTTTCTTTTCGTAGTGCGCTGAGGAACCCTGACCGAGTTCCCTCTTCTCTTACGCACTCCCTGTCGACCTCACCCCCTTTGTGGATTCCTAGGTTCTTTGCGATCTACTGGTACTGGTATACCCCGTCCTCTTCCTTTCTTTGGCACTGTCACTGCTCTAGCCCCTGGTCTAGTCTGCCCTGAGGGTTCTCCCTCATCATACATCATTTTGCTAGTAACAGCAGTTGCCGTGGTACAGATGTTGTCTCTGGTACGGGGCATCGGTCCCAGCTCTTCATCTGTGTCGATCTCATCGTCATATCGAATGTTCTGAACTGGTGCAAAACTAGTTTTCCATGCTGCGTTACAGTTTTTGATAACCTTATTGACCATTTGCAACGTCCATCCCCTCTTGGTCATCAAACTTTCTATTAAATACGGCATCATGCCGTGCTCTCTGTAATAACCTATGAAAGAGGGATCCATCCCACTGACGGACGTATGCCGAGGCAATACAATCCGAGTGCGTGGGGGCCGACTTGTCGAAGCAGCCGGCTCCACTTCCTCCAGTTCAGTTTCATTGTCAATAGCATCCGCTCGGGGTTCCGTGTCCTCCCCAGACTCGGTATCCTCCGTTTGATTTAAGCTATCAGACACGTCTCCACTTTCAGAAACTGCTGCCGGGAACTGAGCTCTTTGCATTCTTGTATCACGCTGCTTCCTTGCCGTTTGTTTTGTTCTAACTATAATATCTTTTAATTTCAATAGTACAAAGATGGTTTTTCCACCACGGTCTCATACAGAATGAAACATTATCTCATATGTTCCTCGAGTTATCAGTCAAAAAGACATGCTGATTGGTTAGTGTGAGCTGTCACAACAAATACTCTTATGTTTCTAAACTGTCAAAGGCGGTGCTTGTTTGTATCCAAAAAGATGCTTTGACATTCCTATTGAAGTAACTTCACACTGTTTCGACATAGTATTTAGATATTCCTCTTTCAAACACTGTATTCAAGAGTACTGAATTCCTGTTTCGACAAACCCATTGAAATAACATTGTGCTGTTTCGACACTATTTCAGTAATACTTACTTCCTGGTTGAACTTTTTGTAGCTATCAATAGGACTGGATTTCTGTTTCGACAATCCCATTGAAATAACATTGCGCTGTTTCGACAGTGTTTTAAGCAATATTACTTGCTTCCTGGTATGTGTTCTAGTGTGAGGGCCTAAAACCTCATTTGAG